>JAHHUM010000069.1:126517-242109 GCA_036173005.1 Crenichthys baileyi | reverse complement strand
CCTGGTTCTGGATCTGCCTTTGTCTGTGCTTTTCTCAGAGCCTCACTTTACATATCTTCCAAACTTGCAAATTATGGATTTGGTCAGCTGGTCTCTCAACGCAATTGATAAAAAATTTTCCACGGGGAGACAGGGTAAAGGAGAACCCTCTTGCCCACCCTGTACATTCTTCTCTGGATACACAATGGATTCCTGGCAACAGTGGAAGATTGTGTGCTTGACTACAATGTCGGTTGAGGACGCGGAAGACGTTTATATATTTGGACCTGACTTATAGAGTAAGTAGCAAAACGTGGGCAGCTGTTCAAAGCATCCCAAAGCTGCCTGCGATGCTGGATGGAATCTGCAGAGCAATCAATGCTCAGACTGAATTGTTAAGAGAGCTAAGCCGCAAGCTGGATACGGTTCTTGAACAGAATCGTCGCCTGGAAGCGGCTTTTGGACTCAGAGGTGAAAGGATTTAATCATGGAGAAGGTTGTATGCTCCAGAAGTGGGGGAAAGTCCCAGAAATTTGGATATTTGGATTTGCAATTGAGGGATAACAGTAAAAACTCTTAAAGTGGTTGGAAATCCACACAACTGCTTGAACCAGAACACTTATTGTTTTTCTAAATCTGGTGCCCCAACATGTCCTTGGCAACTTCTGCTAAGTGGCTAACGACAAAATATCTCCTGGATGTTATGTAAACATAGCGCTCTTTCCCAGCACCCCCGAACAGCTGTGACCCAGATAAGACTTTGCGGCCGATTGAGAAAACATCCATCTCTCTCCTCAAGGACAATGGCGCTCTATCTGTGTTGACAGTCTAATTCTTGCACACACACTCACAGTTATATATTCGCACCTCCAGGATTTCACCGCACTCTTGCAAAATCTTTTCTTCTTTTGTGTTGCTTAGCCCTGCACCTAATTGCATGATTTCATTACTTTTTCATAGATTTTTAGTTTTATCAGGATTACCAGCAAACACCAAACATTATTAATAATAGAAAATGTGGACTATAGCTGCTTTTACACCAATGACCCAGCTTTCTTAGTTAGACTACAATGGACTGTTATTACTTAGTTCAACTTCAGTACCAGTAAAAGCAATATATTAGCTCCTGAACATGTGGATTAAAGCTGTTTTGTACCAGTGACTCAGCTTCCCTAGTTAGAATTCAGTGGAATGATGAGACTATCAATATTATCACCTTCATTTAGCATTAAATGCTTTATTATTAAGAGAGGCTTGGAACCAATTTCGACCAGTAAACCCAGAAGGATTATTAATTATTATTACTCCCAAGGATTATTAGTGTCATTTGATTTGTTTTTCTGTGTTTGATTATTGTAATGTTTTTTCTCATGTACAGCGCTTTGAGTGCCTTGTTGCTGAAAAGCGCTATATAAATAAACTTGACTTGACTTGACTTTATTTGTCCTTCAGTAATAAAATGTATTTGTTTCAACAGCAAACGACAGGTAAATTGAAGCACACTGTGGCATACTAAAGAAATGCATATACTGCACAAATATTGCACAATGGAATAAAAGGTACATATTTCCATAAAGTATGTTAACACTTAAACCATTTTCTTCTCTGCTGTTTTGCCAAACAGGGAAGTGACACTTAAATTATATGTTTTTTCTAAGGGGCTTAATTGTTTCTTATGTTTTGCTCCAGTTAGGGAGGTTAAAATATTGTCATACACCTAAAGCCGCCTTACAGTTCCCATTAGATACAGAACCAGTAGTTTTAAGTAAAACCAAAAGATCACTAAGTATCCTAGGAACTGCACCATGTAAGCAGCTAAAAATTAGTATGACATTTGAAAATTCACCACACTTTATAAAGTTTATCATATTTAGCTTCTTAACAATTTTACAGTGATAGGCTTCCTGTCCAAGATCCTAGTTGCCCGATTATACATCTACCTTAGTGGGCTGATTGGTCAGAAACAATCAGCCCACTAACTTGTACACTAATTTAATTGAGAAAAAAAGTGTAGGAAAATATATACCTGACAGTCTTTAATTGTTATACCATTGGTATGGAATAGTATGTGTATAGGTACAAAATGGGAGTAGGATGAAACGTAATGGGGGGCTCAAGTTGGCAAAGGGGAAAATTTAGCTGGAGCCAGACTTTACAAGGTATAACCACTAAGCTTATAATTGAAAAAAATCAATTTAAATTTTAAAAGTTTGTGATTTTCTAGACTTATTAATGGATCTGTTGTTTAAAGAACATATATGTTCACCTGCCCACATCATAAGGTTATGTGTCAGACAGTCTTTGATAAACTACTACGTCTCCTTCAGCAAAGACCATGGTTGGCCTACTTTCATTGATAAAAATGCAGCACCCAAAGTTATCTGAGGTGAATTGGAAAGAAGGATGTGGTGGTAAGCGAGACAAACAGAGAGGTGACAGGCTAGAAGTGGCTGAGTCAGAAGAAATGTGTGGAGATAAAAAGAATTTTGGCAAAGCAGACGGAGCATGGTGAGGGAAAATAGGTTGTGACAGGATGACATATGAGAGTTAGAGAATGAGACCTGTCAGGCGTCTCATTCATTTGATGTTCCTGGATGCTAACAAAGCAGGTAATGACAGATTATGGAAACTATTGGGAAGGGTCTTGGCACTCCTAGCTGGTACTTGCATTTGTTCACACACACACAAACAGACACAGACACACACAATTTCAGCTGTAATGAAGAAAGGTATTCTATGCTCTTTCTTTTTTTACAAGTTCTTCTTTCCTGTTTCCCTCCATCCAGCCTCCCTCCTATTTGAGACCTGTTTTCATAGTTCCTAATATTTGATATCAGATTACAGATGACAACTTAGGCGATGTGTTTTTTGCAGTTGAATGGGTTGCACATCTTTTCTCATTTTGTTTCACCATCCTGCTTTGCCACAGCAGATGCATGTGTGTTTGCTCAAACACACACAAATCATTTTTTTGGTCATCAGTTCACAAGCTTTAGATTTACAGATTTTTTGATAGAAACATAGATATGATCTTAACTTTTCTAACCTCATATAATCCTATTTGTTGGTATGTCCAAAAAAAATCTTTACATTTACACCAAAACTTTGAGCAGCCAGTCTAAAACAGCCTTTAAAATTATATTGAGCTCACCTTTCAGTATCTTACGAAAGTGTGTCAACACTCGTACTCGTACTCGTCGTCTTCCGCTGTATCCGGGACCAGGTCGCAGGGGCAATAGACTCAGCAGAGACACCCAGACGTCCCTCTCCCCAGACACTTCCTCCAGCTTCTCCGGGGGGAGCCCAAGGTGTTCCCAGGCCAGCGTGTCCTGGGCCGTCCCCTGGGCCTCCTCCCGGTGGGACGTGCCTGGAACACCTCCCGAGGAAGGTGTCCAGGACGCATCCGATATAGATGCCCGAGCCACCTCAACTGGCTCCTCTCAATGTGGAGGAGCAGTGGCTCTACTCAGAGCCCCTCCCAGATGACCGAGCTCCTCACCCTATCTCTAAGGGAGAGCCCTGCCACCCTACGGAGGAAGCTGATTTCCGCTGCTTGTATCCGGTATCTCTTTCTTTAGGTCATGACCCAAAGTTCATGGCCATAGGTGAGGGTAGGAACATAGACCGACCAGTAAATCGAGACCTTCGCTTTTCGGCTCAGTTCTCTCTTCACCACAACGGACCGGCACAACGCCCCCATTACTGCGGCAGCCACACCAATCCGTCTGTCGATCTCCTGCTACATTCTTCCCTCACTCATGAACAAGACCCCGAGTTACTTGAACTCCTCCACTTGAGGCAGGAACTCCCCTCCAACCTGAAGAGAACAAGCCACCCTTTTCCGGTTGAGAACCATGGCCTCGGATTTGGAGGAGCTGATCTTCATCCCAGCCACTTCACACTCGGCTGCAAACCACCCCCGTGCATGCTGTAGGTCTTGGCTAGAGGGGGCCAGCAGGACCACATCATCTGCAAAAAGAAGAGAGGAAATTCACTGGTCCCCAAACCAGATCCCCTCCGGCCCTTGGCTGCGCCTTGAAATCCTGTTGATAAAAGTTATGAACAGGACTGGTGACAAAGGGCAGCCCTACCAGAGTCCAACATGCACCGGAAACAGGTCCGACTTAGTGCCGGCAATACTGACCAAGCTCCTGCTCCGCTTATACAGAGACTGGATGGCCCCTAATAAAGGGCCCCCGATTCCATACTTCTGGAGCACCCCCCACAGGGCACCACGAGGGACACAGTCAAATGCTTTCTCCAGGTCCACAAAACACATGTGAACCGGTTGGGCAAACTCCCATGAGCCCTCGAGTACCCTGCAGAGGGTATAGAGCTCGACCAGTGTTCCACAGCCGGGATGAAAACTACACTGCTCCTCCTGAAGCCGAGGTTCTACTATTGGCCAGACTCTCCTCTCCAATACCCTGGAGTAGTCCTTACCAGGGAGGCTGAGGAGTGTGATCCCCCTACAGTGGGAACACACCCTCCGGTCACCCTTTTTATGAAGGGGGACCACCACCTTAGTCTGCCAGTGCAGAGTCACTGTCCCCTACCGCCACGCAATGTTGAAGAGGCGTGTTAACCATGACAGCCTCACAACATCCAGAGACTTGAGGTACTCAGGGTGGATCTCATCCATCCCCGAAGCCCTGCCACCACAAAGCTTTTTAACCACCTCTGTGACTTCAGCCTGGTTGATGAAAGAGTCTAACCCCGAGTCCCCAGCCTCTGCTTCCACCAGGGAATGCTTGATGGCAGGATTGAGGAGATCCTCGAAGAACTCCTTCCACCACCCGATAATGTCCCCAGTCAAGGTCAGCAGCTTCCCACCCCCACTGTAAACAGTGCTGGCGAAGCACTGCTTCCCCCTCTTGAGACGCCGGACGGTTTGCCTGAATCGCTTCGAGGCTAATCGGTAGTCCTTCTCCATGGCCTCACCGAACTCCTCCCAGGCCCAAGTTTTTGCCTTTGCCACAGCCCGGGCCGCAGCACGCTTGGCCTCATGGTACCCATCAGCTGCCTCAAGAGTTCCACAAGCCAACCACAGCCAATAAGACTCCTTCTTCAGCTTGACTTACTGCCTTACTTTTACTACTGACTTGCACCTCACTGCCGGTGTCCTCCACCGGGTTCGGGGATTGCCGCCGTGACAGGCACCACAGACCTTATGGCCGCAGCTATGGGCAGCAGCATCGACAATAGATGCGGAGAACATGGTCCACTCAGACTCTATGTCTCCAACATCTCCCGGAATCTGGTCAAAGCTCTCCCCGAGGTAGGAGTTGAATACATCCCTGGCCGAGGGCTCTGCCAGACGTTCCCAGCAGATCCAACTCACCACCAGGTGGTTATCAGTGGACACTCGAGTCACCCGAGTGTCCAAAACATGCGGCTGAAGGTCTGACGACACAACAACATAGTCGATCATTGACCTCCTGCCTAGGGTGTCCTGGTGCCAAGTGGACTGATGAACACCCTTATGCTTGAACATGGTGTTCATTATGGACAATCCATGACTAGCACAGAGGTCCAATAACAAAACACCACTCGGATTCAGATCGGGGAAGCCATTCCTCCCAATCACGCTTCTGCAGGTGTCATTGTCATTACTGCATGGGCATTGAAGTCCCCCAGCAGAATAATGGAGTCCCTGGGAGGGGTACTATCCAGCACCCCCGACAGGGATGTCAAGAAGGCCGGGTACTCTGCACTACCGCTCGGCCCGTAGGCCGAAACGACAGTCAGAGACCTGTCCCCAACCCGAAGGCACAGGGATGCGACCCTCTCATCCACTGGGGTAAACCCCAACACTAGACGGCTGAGCTGGGGGGCAACAAGCAAACCCACCCCAGCCCGCTGCCTCTCCCCGTGGGCCGCTCCAGAGTAGAAGAGAGTCCAGCCCCTCTTGAGGGAATGGGCTCCAGAGCCCACGCTGTGCAGTGAGGTGAGCCCAACTATTTCTAGTCGATATCTCTCGAGCTCCAGCACAAGCTCAGGCTCCCCCCCCCCCCCCAGCAAGGTGACCTTCCAAATTCCTAGAGCCTAAGCGTCCGGAGATCGGGCCGCTAAGGTCTCCACCTTTGTCTCCCACCCAATCCTCTTTGCACCGGTCCCTCATGGGTCCCCCTGCAGGTGGTGGGCCCACTGGGGGACGTCTCTCGTTCGGGCTTGGCCTGGCTGGGTCCCGCGAGGAGTAACCCAGCCACCAGGCGCTCTCCGACGAGTCCTGACCCTAGGCCTGGCTCCAGAGTGGGACCCCGGCTCCGCCATACCGGGCTTTCCTCTCTGTGCCCTGGTTTCTCTATGGCAGCAGCTTTCCTGTGGTCTGTGACATCTACCTTGACACACTTCAGTGATTCTGTTTCTGGCTTTGCCCCACCTGCTGTGGTTTGGAGCTTTCTCCAGTCCTTATCAAATTATGTAAACCTGGAGGTAGGAAAGTGAGGTAATTGACACTCTTCCACTTAAGATTTCTTCATGTGCTTCTTTTTCAAAATTTCAGTTTTGTTTTTTCCTATTATTGCACAACAGCAACAATGTAGAGGCAGTCTTTAAATGTCTTTGCTCTTTAGCTGGCAACTGTTCTGTAATCATGAACATTTTTAACACAGGTCTTTTTGTCTTTCATTAAAATTGTCCTCATTCTAAATGTCAAGCACTGCATCGTTTTCTTCCCTGGACAAATTACAACAGCCATCTGTGAAAGGTGCATACTGAGGGGGTTTATTTGGCTTTGTGTGTTTTTCTGTTGTTACATAATTCTGTTCTGAAGATTTACTGTGTAGATTCACAATGAAAATGCCTGATATGACGTGTGCCGGGACCCTTGATGTTTAAAAAAAGCACCGTTCAAAAACACGGTTCAGGCAAGACTTCAAATGTTTCTTGTGTTGTAAATAGATCTGGGTCTTGCTTGATCGTATATGCACTCGAATTGTTTAGTTCTCGTGGGAGGTTAAAAGTGTTAACAGCGTGAAGCCTTTAAAAGGTACAGCTTTTCAGGTCTGGTGCACTTATCCTCAGAGTTCGATCACAGGCCTAATTGTATATGCAAAGGTAAGTGCAGTCCATTACTGCTATAGCCCAGGGAATTACTGGCTAATAGAAATAAATGTATAAGACAAAATTATGGGGGCAGATTAGTTTTCTAGTAATTGTTATTTTATCACTGCCTGACAAAAAGTAATGACTCCTTAACTTTTCCCATGCCTGCATTTCCAAACATTTTTGATAACTAGTCCTCAAAGCATGAGACCTCCCTTGTCATCTCTTAGCTTTTTTGTTCTTGCAAAGTCTGGATAGAATTTAGTTCAAGTCAAGATTGTAAAGTACAAGAAAACATATCAGCATCTACTTTATTAATTATTTGATTAATTTGTCTCATTCCCAGTTTGAGAAAGCTGGTAAAAAGAATTTTCATTACTTTTTTCATTGCAATATTTTGCTAATTTTTCCTCCAGCTCAAACATTTTGTAGCATAACCATGACAAACTCAGGTCAAAGCCCCCTTTTCTATCCTTAACTACTGGGTTGCTAATATTGAATGGTAAAAATGTTTAGTCATAACAGGGCAAAGAAATGCATACCAAGATCTTACTGGGCAAGAACTTAGTTTTGAAGGTCTTGCCTGGAGAAATTATTAGCGTCCCACAATTTATTTGCATTAGTCACCCCTGGTCTGGACTTGTTTCTCTGCTGCAGGGCACTCCTTTGTCCTTGCTTTACAGAACAGAAAATGAGTGGATTCACAAAAAAAAGTAATGTAGCAGTAATTTAAAACAGTGGAATGTCATAAATCTCTATAACCCTGATAGGAGGAGAAAAGTCACCCACTGGAAACCACTAACATTATCCGTTTTTATAACCCAGCCTTGAAATCACATTTGTGCTTATGTACACTACCAGTCAAATGTTTAAGAACACCTTTCTCATTTAATGGTTTTCTTTATGTATATGACTATTTCAATTGTACGTAGATTCTCGCTGAAGGCCTTAAAACAGTGAATGAATACATATGGAATTATGTAGCAAACAAGTATGTTTTATATTTTAGATTCCTTAAAGTAGCCACCCTTTGCTGTGATGACTGAAATAATAATATCTCTCTATGAGCCTCTGGGAAGTTCTTTTAAAGCTCTTTGAAAAACCATTTCAGGTGACCACCTCATGAAGCTCATTGAGGGAATGCTAAGAGAGCAAGGAGTAATCAGAGAAGGGTGGCTAGTTTGAAGAATCAAAAATATAAAAACGTTTAGAGTTATTTCACACTTTTTGTTTACTATATAATTCCATGTGTGTTCATTCACAGTTTTGTTGCCTTTGATGAGAATCTACAATGTAAACAGTCATGAAAATAAAGAGACCCATTAAGTGGGAAAGTGCATTTAAAACTTTTGACTGGTAGTGTATGCGCACATATTTAAGCTCATTAGTTCTTATAGCTGTATAAAAAATGATGTTTCTTTTGCACGTTCTCTGGTTTGTAGGAATAAGTTACTTTAATTGCATGGGCAGGTAATTTACTTTCATTTCCTTTCTATTCTCATCCTATAATAATAATGCTTTGTGTGAATTTTGAGACTTTCAGTTCTACATGGAAACAATATCTCATAGACCAAGTACTGATTAAACCATGGAAATATAAACCTTTACACTTTAAACTGGATCATATAAGCAAAGTTTCACCTAACCCTTTCAATGATTATAAGCGTGACCACAAGAAATGGACTTTGATTATCTATACTAGCATATGTAGCATTCTGATTATGTATACTGCTACTATTGAGCGCATAAGTTGTGCATTTAATTATTTTTAAGTGGCAATTTTCTACTGGAGCCAGATAACATAGTCAGGGACGGACAGATAAAGAGGTGATGCACTGATAAATTACCAGTCATAAAAGTATATAACCACGTTACTCTTAATTTCTTAGAAAAATATTCCTTTATGTCTTACCTTTACGCAGATAACAAAAGTTTGCATTTACACTTTATAACTGGGGAGCTATACTTGATTTATTTAAGTTACATAATTTCAGGTGGAAATTGCTTCTTAAACCCTAGGAGCATAACAGGTTAAAGCTATTAAATATGTATAGAACCAAAATATGGCTTTATTTCATTTTATTACCATTGGCTTTGTGGGCATCTGCTTCCTTGTTCAGCTTACCTCAATTAACGATGTGAAAGCTACTTGGAAATTTGAATATTTTCTTTGTGCTCATTAAATTAATTAAAGCTGTATGCATCCATTTATAAATGCACTTAAGCCAAATAGACTCATCTACTTTAAAGAAAATGGAAACGGCTTGTACATTAAATCAGCTGGCTCTAGTTGCTAATGTCTTCAGCAGAGCTATTTTCAGTGTTTTTAATGGCATGTGTGTATTTAAAGTGAAAGTTCCGTTTTAAAGTTGTGGCCCTTCAGACACTCAGTAAAACTTTGCTCATATGGATCCGCTGGAATGTCTAATTTATAACTAAAGCATATAAATCACATGTCTTAGTTCCACATGTAACATTTGTGGCAAACAATACGGGCTCATTACTGGTAGATCATTACATCTAGCAAAAGATAAAGCTACTTAATTTTCTTTAGGTGTGACAAATCTTATCAGTCTCAGTAATAAAATGTAAACAAATATATTTGTATTGGTCTCAAATCTATCAATAATCAATCTGAAAAAAAAAAACTGTGTTACGGAGCCATATTATTCCATGTTTTACTGAAAGAAATGTGAATTGGAAATCCTACAAATATTTATAACTCACTTATTTTAAAAATGTTCATATTGATACTTCAGTTGGAAACTAAATACTTGTTAATTGAAATTGTCTAATGAAGACTGTCATCTCATTAAACAGAGTTAATAAAAATAGATCCCATTTTACCAGTCCCTATTGTTTATGTTTCAAAGTGGGAACAGTTCCAAAACATTCAATAAGATACATTTCTGGCTGTAAGTAGAAGTCTAGGCCTGGGACATGTCTTTAAGAGAAGCAAGTGTGGATCCACTTTAATCTATAGGTCATTTCAAAAGCTTACTGGGCTCTAAACTAGTAGAACAAGATCATTTAGTTGAAGAAATAATTTGACATGTATTCCCACAATTCTAAATAAACAGTTCATCACAACAGCTTCAGGGTCATAAACACTGCATGTTCCGACAATCCTTGGCACACAATCTGTGGATTGAACACATTATTTTAGATCAGTCTAGTGTCATGATGAAGGCCTTTTGCTCAATCCTGGTTAGAGTGAAAGGTGTGCATGTGTGTAAACATATGTATGCAAAAAGTCAGGTTTCTGAGGGTCCATATCACAACAGATTTTCTTGGCTGAAGTTTTGAGAATGAAATTTTAGGCTTAGCACTTCTGTATCCATCTATTATATCTTCTTAAGTTAGAAATAAGGTCAAGCGCTATTGACAGTGGATGAAAGTCCTCTTAATGAGCATTCTGGGGGACTTTTACATCACCAAAAAATTTCACTTCAGCAAGTTAAATGCAGAGCCATTATAGTCATGATTACGGTTACAAAGGTCAGTCAGACAATGAGTCTTCATCTGTGATTGACTTAGTATTATCCTTTGCGTGTGTGTGTGTGTGTGTTTTGCTAGTGTGGAAATCCTCTTTAGTAATTTCATGTGACTCAGCCCTCTCCCATCTGACAGCTTAATATTGAAAGCATTCATCCTGCAGCAACGCAACCTGGGTTTGGTGTTTATGTATATTTTTTTGTGTGTGTTTAAACCTGCTTCGTCATGATGTTTTTGGCTTAGTGTGGATCACAATAAACAACAAATTTGAATAGCTGTCATGCAAAAACTATCTCTTCACTGCATAATGTGTGCGTGGGTATGAATTTAGCTCTTATATCTCTGAGTTTAGTATTTGTGGCCTTGCATGTGTGCGCGTACACCATATATTTTACTCCTGTTTGTGTTTCCTTGCTTATGAGCCCCGTGTTCTTTTATGTAAGGCTGTACTGATAGAGAAAAGTCTGTGTGCCCTGTAATGTTTGTTGGACATACACACAATACCTATTGGTAAAGTGATAAGAGAACACCTGAGGAAGCTTAGGTTTCCATTCAGTTTTAAGCTCCTCTGCACCGGTTGCTTATAACTGTTTTATCATGAGGCTCATAAACGCTAGACCATGGCTGTAAAGAATCCTGGATTTGGTTTGTGACGAATCAGTGCGTGCTTGTAAATCCTCAGATTCATCAGTGATTTTATTTGTGAAAGAGATAAAGCAACAAAACTGTTAAAACTGTGGAGGCAACAAACAAATTAGTCAGTGTATGCCATTGTGACACATGGTTATTAGTGCCAGCACATGATTTGCATACTGTCTGACAAACATATCACCTAACCAATTGATAAACTGTATAAACATAATAGAATAATATTTAAGGATAAAAATGATTGAGTTGTGAATATTGAACCTAAATGCCTCACTCAAAGCCTTTTTTATCATGTTTTCAAATAGATGTGTAAAACAGCAACAAAACCAAGTTTTAAGACACATGACAGTATTTTACCAGGCATCACTTTTAGTAGCTCTAGTTACATTTTTTACTGATTTGGCAGCCGTACAGCAAGGTTAACCCTCTCCTTTTGTTTTCTATTTTTTATAAGACAATGTTTAAAGTTGTAGCTGAATTGAATTGTATCTTTCCAAAATCTTGAATGAAAAGCACATAAGAAGCTTTGTCCAGACTCCTGTAAAAGTTGCTATCAAGGTGCAGAACATTTCTTCTTACTTTAATTACTTATTTATAGAAGTGGGGAAATGCACATTATTAAACATTGTTTAACCCTGTAAATGTACCAGGTTGGCCGTACAGGTTATTTTTCATATGTAGTCCCTGGCAGGTTGATGTTATAAGAGTTAAGAGAAAATTAAATTTAAATATATTGCTCTAACAGACAAAGGTTAATCCTAACAAATACAAGAAAGGTGTTCAAGGATTTACTTCTCTGTAGATGTTAAACATGAATTTACAGATTTACAGTTAACTTTATATATTTGCAAGAACATGATCATATTTTGTACAATTAAACTTCATTGAACTGTATTTTTAGTTTCTCACTTATTTCCCCACTGTTCCAATTTTTTTCCATTAGAGGGTAAGACAGGCAATGCATTTCCTAAAACAACACAAGATTGCACTGTTGTACACCGAAAAAATGAAAATAAGAATTTAAAAGTCATCTGAACAGTAACACAGACCCATGTAAGGCTACATTCGTACACTAGGCAAAAAAATAATAATTCTCCCATTCCTGACTCAATGACATTCCTGATGTTTTTTTTAATAGAAGTTTGATCCACACAAATCCGACTTCATATAAGGTCCCAGTTTTCTTTTGCATTAAAACTACTCCCACTATCAAGGAACTTGTAAGACATTTTTGTTATGTTACTTTTTTCTACATTTATTGTTAAAACAAAGTGTACACATATTTCGTAGTTTAGAAAAAAATCCTTCAGTCAGAATCAACATGTCAGACCTCAAAGAAAAACAGAAACTATAATCATCCCATAAAAGCCAGATCAGTGTATCTCGAGATGTAACCGATGATTAAAGAGACCAGCATCCCCCAAAACACTCTTACATTTGAATACTAGTGACACATAGCATGCACCAATCCAACCTGGGCAGGTGCAAGTTTAATCAAAAATAAAAAAATGAACCCAGATGGGTTTCAACTGCACTTTTTCAGGGGAAGCCAAAGTAATGGAGAAATCTAAATTAAAAGTAAACTTTGGACAGGAAATGAAAGCTTGGCCTTGCTGTTAATGAGAACATGCTGTTTATGAAACATAAGCTTTCAAAAACACATTGGAATGCAAATAAGACAGGGTGTTAATAAGGATTTTATTACATTTTCCATATTTTTAGCTGCAGTCTGAACAGCGGTCCTCTCTGAGAGCAAACATATGCATTACTTTGACAATTTAGACATGCAGATTCAGTTCTGTGTAGCCTCATTAGTCTAATTAATACTCTCTGGGAAAGATGAGATTGCATTTGTGATAACAGGATTTGCTAACATCTTCTGCACTTTTTTGGCACCTTTTCTTTTTCTGTAAATGACCCTGACTTTTATAACAGAGCCTTCCCACTGGCATGTTAGCTTTAGAAGAGGCAAAATATGGAAAACATGAAGAACAAATATTGACAGTAGGCTCCAGGGAGTTTAGTTGAATGGGTGTTGTAGGAGTTTGTTTTTTTTTATGGGATGTCTGCAAACTCGCAATAAATATCCAGTATTTATATCTGAAATTGCAGGGCAAGAAACATTTTGATGTGAATTCAGAAGCATAAGTGAAAGAATATGTGGTTGGGCCTGCCTTCAGCCATGTAAATTAGGCCTGAAGCATTGTGTGCAGTGTGATACATCAGTATTCAGGAAGCGTCCTAAATACTGTAAAAGACTGTTTTCAAAAGAGGGCAAAGCAGTGTACTTTATCTTGTACTTGAACAGATATATCTGACAAAGTTGGTTCAGTCAGTGAGATCTAACCCAGTGTCCCTGCCAGAGGCAGACATCTCCACTGAAGCATCTCTTCTTTTCCTTCTGTTTTTCTGGATGCAAACATGCTCTCTGACCTTCTCCTTTTCTTTTCATATCTCTTCCCTTCTCCCCTTGTTTTTCTACTTGTACTCTCACCCAGTGTTTTTGTCTCCTTCTTCCAGGGATTCGGTCACAAGGTGTTTATCTATTCCTCTTTATCTATTGGTCTTACATTTTCCTTATCCTGCACTTTTTATGCTTTCACTTCTACACCTTTCTGCATCGCGCCTCATCTTTCTGCCCTTGTACTCCCTTCATTCCACCTCTTATGCTCTGTCTTCTCTCTCATTTCCTCTCTTTTCTCCTTCAGTCTCGTTCACCAAGGTCCTGGGGTGGGGGGGTGAAGAAAAGCATATATATTCTGTAGCAGCAGTGATGGCAGCAGGAGGGAAAACTGCTGTTTTATGGTTTTATTTATGGATCTGTAGTTTTCTGTACACTGTGCACATCACACACTGGAGCAATGGGGGGAAATGAAGAGCGCCCCAATGTGAACTGCTGCTAGCAACCCCAGTGGAGCTGCAGACTTGCAAGGAGGCAGACAAGTCCACATAAATACACACACCTAGTGTAAAGATTTTAGGCCAAATATATAGGCACACTATCCTACCATACACAAGATGAAAATGTATATCATATTAATTAAACAAAGCAACCCTTTCAGCAAGAAATACACAGATAATGAATTATCTGTCACAATCACCATTGACTATTAAAATAGATCATTTACTCTGTTGTCTGTTTGCAAGCTTGTCACCCGAAAGATTGTCACCGCACCGCAGTGCCGGCAGAGATGAGTTTTCTTATCTAAAGGTCGACTTAAGCCAGAACAAGGTTTGTCACCTCACCCTTTTAAAACCCAGCGGCATTTAATGGAAGCAGCTATCATCGCACAGCAGATGGTGCTAGCACTGCTAGTGCTCATCATGGCCCGTGTCTGTGCCAATAAATGGCCTTAAATGTAAGCAGAATGTCAGGTGGATGAAGTAAATGAGAATGCCACTCTGAAACCCCAGGTGGGTGTTTTGAGATATACAGCTCTATACTTCTTGAATAAAACACAACCAAATGTTTTTTTATATATTAAAATCATACTGATTTATTTTCACTTAGTATGTTAACATAAGTAAAAAAATACTTACGCTTACTATTATAATAAATTTGTTTTCCGTATTTGTGAAAGGCCAGCAATGATTAGTTCTACCTCAAACAAAAAAGCAAAATAAATCTAGAAGTAAATTTTTCACCCTTAGGATTGCTTAATGATAAAATGCAATCATGTGTTTACCGTATTTTAGTAATTTAAACCGCTTAAAACTTAATCGAGTTGTTTTGTTGAAAACTATTTTCTCTTTTCCATTATGCAGCATAACTGTTGTCAGCGCTGTGTTCTGAATAACACTGGGGTCTTTTATCTGATGAAATGAGTTTCGTCTCCATGACAAGTCATATTAAAAGGGACATGTTGAGATATAATGGGAATGTAAATGATTTGTTTCACTTTGTGATCAGCTGTGTTTTTAAAGGTGTTTTCATTCCTTTTAGATTTGCTTCCCATATTTCTAGATCATCCAGTTATACAGTAAAATCTATTAAAATGAAATGATTTACATTTGCAATCTGACTCAACATGAGACCTGAGTAGCAGAAGAGAAACAGGAATATATTCAATATATATATTCGTTTTCCAGATTTAACGTTCTCTTCAATTTCGTTTATTTATATAGCAACAATCTACAACAAATATCATCTAAAAATCCAAAATTGAATAAAATGAAGTATTTTCGATTCAACTCTGTCATGGACACGAAAATAGTGACACAGTGGTCCAGGAG
Organism: Crenichthys baileyi; assembly: GCA_036173005.1. Taxonomy (NCBI): domain Eukaryota; kingdom Metazoa; phylum Chordata; class Actinopteri; order Cyprinodontiformes; family Goodeidae; genus Crenichthys; species Crenichthys baileyi. The sequence continues at coordinate 226,707 of JAHHUM010000069.1, read as the reverse complement.
TCCTTTATATGGGAAAGATAAACAGAGCACACCAAGTTACTGGCAGCAGAAGCTATTTGAGTGGATCTGTCCAGTAAAGGAACACTACTTATCATGGAATCACTGAGGCAAAGGGTACTTTCTGTAGGAAAGGAGAAAATTAGGTTAATGGCAGCAAGGGCTCCATCCAGAAGAGAGACAAAGCTAAAGACAAAAGCACTGAGCCAAGAAATGGCTCTATCCAAAACAGACATAGCCTAACAGGGAAGCACCAAACCAACACTACTTTTAATGGGACGAAAAAGGAAAGAAATTGCACAGTTAATGCCAGCAACACAATGAGCAACAAAATTACCTTGAGCAATGCTGACTCCATCAAGAAAAAAGACGGTGGTGGAATAAAGAGTATGGATTGTTAAAGACAGCAATATCTCCATGCAGAAAAGAGATACAACCAAACAAACAAAAAAGCACTGAGCGGGGGGGTACTTTCTTTGGAAAAGAAAAAAAAATGAGAGAACGCCAAGTTAATGGCATCAAAGCTCTATTAATAATTCCATTGAGGAAAAAGACACAGATATACAAATAGAATCATAGGAGTACTTTCCATAGAAACATTTTAAAAAAGTACAAATGGTAAATGGCAGCGATGACTCTTCCAAGAGAGAGAAACTTTACTAAACAAATAAGACTTGTAACACATGTACCTTCTGTGAGAAGAAAAGAAGAATGACAAGGTTAATGCAGCAATAGTTGCAAAAAGGACTTAAATGGACAATAATTGGAGAAAATAGAAGAGTAAAGAGTATCCTTTAGCAGGCCAAGCCTAGAGAAGCATAACTACAGAAATAGCTTGGGGAACACCTAAGCCACTTTAATTATATGCTTTAACAAAAAGGCAACTTTAATATTCTTTCCTAGAGACAGTCTAGGTCAGCGTTTTTCAATAATCCCGTTTCTCAGCGCGTAAAGTGTAACTAAACCCCAAAATAACTTTTTTTGCAGGTGTCTGTTTAAATTGGGCATTAAGGGTGGTATATTTATGTTGCTGTGCATTTATTTTTACATTTTTGTGTAAACTTCTTTAATTCTGCAATATTTGTCCTAAAACTGTCTTAGTACTGCCCTCTTTGGGTTGAACAGTGGCTCCTGCAGTTGAATTTTCCTATTGGTTCAAGTAGTACAGCTTGGTACATGTCTACTTCACAGCACCCTGTTCGGGTATAAAACCATCTCATTCAGACACACACCCCCGTAGCAGGAGTTGGAATTGTGAGCATTAACTAGAGCATTGTATGCTTTATACTGATCATAAGCTTTACTTGAGATAATATAATGTTTCTCTCTTGGCTTACTCTGTCTGTTTCAGCCTATCTGATGCCTTCTCAGCCAATCGGCGTTACCTATTTGTCCGTGCCACTCCCCCCTCCCCCACTCCCCAACCTCCTGCTTCCATTCCTTGAAGATCTTTAAAAACCACTCACTGCAGCTGCGGGAGAAAAGCAGATCTCTCCACAGCAGCAGACTGTGCTCTTATTAAACCCCGCTTATTGAGTTGTAGTAACGCGTTACATTGTAAATATCATAATGGCGTTACAGAAATGAGAAAAGTAATTAGTTTTTCGGTAACGGAAAAATGTAACGCAGTTACTAACGGCGTTATTTTGTAACACCGTTACAGCTCTTGACGTTACCCCCTTTGGTGGCATTTTTTTTTTTTTATTCTGGGGGCGGGGTTATGTTTTTACATCGGGTTTAGTTCCACTTTAAATGCTTATCTGGTCTTGTTCAAAGACATATACTAAAAAAATTATCAGTTTTTAATAGCTCAAAGTACCAACAGCACGGTCTTTAAAATTAATTTTAATAAAAAGAAAATCCTGCTGCGCATGCAGCAATGCAAAGTGGAAAAAGTAAAAAAAGATTTTTATGTTGCTACTTTTTAAATTAACATAAATAGTTACTTTGAAGTCCCATTTACCTCAACAGTTGCACTGCACTGATGTGTAAGCATTTCAAAATCTTTTTGCTACCACCTTTAGCAGGTCCTCCAAGAGCCGCTTTACACAATACCATTAGGATTGAAAAATAGAGCATTCCTCTCTATCTTTCAGAAAAGGCCCGAAGCACCCGCATGAATACTGCGAGTGCTAAGCTTCCCCACCCCCCACCCAACTGTCCACCACAGCGTGAGTGCCTGCAGAGTCTCTCCTCTGCTCAGCCACCCTCTATCCTGGGTAATTTGTTGTGCAAATACTTCCCCACTTACAGCTGATGGGCCCTCTCAGCTGTGGCGCTGAAAATGCAATTATAGGTAGCAACCATCTCCATTGTTATCACTAGGGGGTGCCACATTCATTATGGTCCCCTCAGTATTGAGTGTGTAAGGGGGGGGGGGGGGGCAGGGGCAGTTATTGATCTCTATCAGCTTTGAGAAGGTGATTGTTAATGAGGCTATTTGAAAGCCTTTAGTGATCTGTAAAGGTAGCATGCACACCTGTGTGTGTGTGTGTGTGTGTGTGCACATAGACAACAGATGTGTTTGTAGGAATCACATTTGCCATCTTGTTGAGAAAGCTTCACCATTGTACTCCCTGTTGTTGTGTGCTGGTGCCTCTGGTGGTAGTTTTGCTAACTACGCCTGCCATCACTACGCTTATAAAACTGACGCATGGCCTCTTGTCTTGGCTGTAATATGATCATTTTGTCATATGCTTTTTCAGACTTATGGTAGTTCTATAAAAACGTGCAGCCTTTCGGTCTATATTTCAGTCCATGACAAGAATGTTCCATATATGGCTGAAAAGCACCACAATGTTCATTAAAGGGACGTTTGAGGTAAAAATTTGCTTTAACAGATTTAATTTTGTTTACATTTAGATGAGAATTGAAGTTCTTTTTTTTTTTTTTAATGCCTCCTGTATCCAGAACATATGACCCGTCTGAAGAGAGCCACAAACAAGCTCGCTCACACATAACTCTCCATTTTTCCAGCTCGTTGACATGCTGGTAAAAATATGGCAGAAACCCATTATCCTGCCAAGAAAGAAGTTCAGGCACAGCCTGATGTTATTCTCATACACCCATAGCAAAGTGATCGTGCCTTTGTGCTCAATCCGTTATTAAGTAACCTAACTTCACAAAAGGCTTATTATCCTCCTCGTTCTGAGTCAAGCTGCTCTAATACCTTGCTTGTTTGGGAGTCTTTGAAGCAGGATGGGATTTTTCTTTGTCCCCCGTTTGATGTGCGTGCAGCCGCTTCATTCCATTCTGCCTTTGTTCCTCTACATTTAGTTTTGCCTTTATGTGATATTGTTTCAACAACTGCTTCTGCATATTCATAATACAGCTATTTTCTAACACAAAATTCTGTTTATGGTGATCAAACAGTGCAAGGTGTTGGGGTTGCATTGGTAATATGCAGTATTCACGCAGTATTATGCAAACATATTTTTCACAATTGTGCATAAATACATTATAAGCATTATTAGATGCCCTATATGACATTAATTAGATATTTCTTGGAATTTCCTATGTACACACATTCCATAATTTGTTAAAATATTTTGTATTTGTTCCACATTACATTTTTTTTTTGAGTTAGATGTGATGACTTAGCAGACAGTTTTCTGTGATTCAAGATGGCATATAATTGTACTGCAGGGAGCCATTAAATAGCATATAAAGTTTAAGGAAAAAAGGTATTGATTGCTTTATGAGGAATCCAAGAAATCTTTACCTTAAGGATTTTACCTATCTAATCTACACCTACATCTCATCATGCTTTATGATGAAATAATGGGCAGGACTTTGTTGTGACTATGAATCTGAATATATTATTTAATATTTAATATTAATACTTTTAATATTTTATCAAATAATATTTCGGTCTGTTAAGGGTAGTCCTGTGAATACCAGCCCAGTAAGGCGGTGGTATTAGGAAAAAATCGAAAAGGGTGAGCCAAGCTCTGACATTATTGAACAGCAAAACTCTGCACACACACGGAATGAATTCACACAAGTTCTTAAAATACAAGAATTTATTAACAAAAATAAGTCAACTCAAAGTCAAACATATTTCAATCAACAAACTCTTTACTATGCTCAAACAATCTAACTAACTACCAAGCAGAATTAAAGAATAGGGAAGACTAATGGGCTATGTACAATATAAACAAGTTGATTAAAGATGGTTGAAACCATGACCAAAAGAGTGGTGCAACATTACCATGCAATGTTTATGTTTGAGAACCAAGGATTATCTTGAAGAATCTGGAAATGAAGTTAAGTTAGTCTTGTAACTAACTTAGCCAATAATCAGTATACCTTTAGACAACCATTCACAATGCAAGATCAGGTAAAATATTATTTTAATAACATAATGTTTTAAAGAATGATGATCTGCTGAATAAAACCAACTTTCTGGATGACCAATTCTCAATGGTGTCTCATTAGCTGCCTTTATTTATTGAAATAATATTTAAAGAAATATTATTAAGGAAATGGTTAAATATTTAAGGAAATATTTTGGAAAAGAGCCAAATCTTTCTGAAGAAATAGGGCTTAATGGTGTTTACTTAGTTTTCAAGTTTAGGAAAATAATATTTAGAGAACTATTATTTACTGGATTGAAAACTAACAACCTTTCTGGGTAAATATTCTTTAGGTAAATATTCTTTAGTAGCAAGCACGTGTTCTTACCTGTTAGCAGTTAAAGCTAACAAAAGAAGCTGATAGCTTAGCACCAGAATCAAACACACACCTTTAAAAATACCGTCAATAAAAGGGTTAAAATGCATAAGCGCGGACGGCGCGTTATGATCAATCTTCTGTGTTCAAAATCACCCTTTAAATAAAGTTTGTCTTAACTTTAAAACACACAATCATAGAACACAAAACTGACCACGTGTGCTGTAGATAGCCTGCTAGCACCAAGATAGCAGAGTTTCACAAACAAAACCAAACTTTATCAAATGAAAAATGGGGGGGGCTGGCTCGGTCTGTCGCCAGCCAGCTGCACGTTACCACAGTGACGCGTTCTGTTGTCCTTCCTTGGGAAACTGCTTCACTCAGCGTCGTGCTGGGAAATCTCTGTAATCTCTGTAGACCTCAGAGAGAAAAGTCAAGCCACGCTTGTACCTTAATTATTACCCTTTCATGAATGAATATACCGGATACACAGACACTAAATCATCCGTACTTAACTTAATGCATATGATCGGTGATCGTATGACACTCTTGGATCCAGTTGAACAGTTATGTCTGTTTGCCATCAAAGAAACATTAGCGCGCTGTGCCTCTCCTGTCCCAGTCGTCACGTCATGGAAGAGACAGGATGTAGCAAGAGCTGTGCTTTTATTTGGACAGTGACGTCACAAGAAGTCCGCAGTTACCCCGTTTCTTGGCTGTGCCGGAAGTAGGTTAATGCAATTTATTTAGAAAGTTCCAGAGAAGTCTGTACTGGCCTTTCACGTTGTAACCATGGCTGTGGTCCCAACATCCCCCCTTTAGTTCCGAAGAATGAGATGAAGTTCACAGTCTTTGGGACTAACCATCAGTCCTCAGCCATGTGAAAAGAGTCACTGGGTTCCTGTAGGTAGGCAGAGTTCAACAGTTCATTTTTGGTTCAGCGGTTAGTGTTTGGATAGGAGTCAGGCAGGTTTGGGCAGAGACTAACACTAATAAAATGTTAGAAAAAAAAAAAGAAAAATCTTGTAATTTTCACACCATAATAATTCTGCTTTTAAAACCTTAATAATTTCTCAAGTTCAAACCCATAAGAAAGAAAAAGATTAAAACAGAATATACAGTGTTGGAAATTATTTACCATCTTCATATCTTGTCTGATAGATTTACAGGGTTGATTCTGGACTGCAACCGCTTGCCATGTCTTTTAGGAACGCTGTTACGTCAGTTATAACGCACCTGCAGATCATCTTAAACTCCTCCTTTGTGATGACATCTTTGGAGTGGCTCCAGTCTTTACCACCAACCTTACACTTCGATGTTGCACTGTGAAAAGGTGTTTGTCTTTAACTGGTGGCTTGTCGTTAGGCTGACGCCAGTTACCACCCCCCTGGTTCTGCTGCATCACTTGGGAACCGACTTTGCGCTTCTTATTAGGCCTGTTCTCAGTTTGAATTGTTAACACTCTAACTTTGCCTTTTCCTGCTCTGTCTGAACTGACACGTGTTTCCCACACAACCTGTGCATATCTACGAATCTCCTGCATGGAGAGATTCTCCATTATGGTCACTTTTTACTGCACGCTAACGTGGAGGTTGTGAAGAAACAAAGACTTAAAAGTGTGGTTTTCTTCAAGACCTGGAGCATAACATCCCTGAAAATAAGCATTCTTTAAACGGTGGAAATATTCTCTGGGAGGTTCATCCTGTTTTTGCAGAACTGTCAAAGCATTAATAGTGGCAGCGGCTTCATCTCTGTAAACATAGTACTCCTCTCTAAGAGCCTGGCGGAGAGCTGGATAACTGTCACTAATTTCCGGAGGAAGAGTTTTTATGAACACATGAACACTCTTAGCTGTTGTTTTCCAAATAAGCCTCAGCTTTTCACGATCAGAAGGAAATCGCAAGTCAAGAAGACAGTGTTCAACCTCAAGCAGGTAAGCATCAATATTTGACTCCTGGCTACCTGGATCAAAAACTTCTATGTCCTTAGCAAGGGATTCAAGCTGCTTAAAACAGACACCATGCTCTCAAGGTGGACCATGTCCATCTGAGAAGTCACGCTGGTTAAGTTCACGAAATGGTGGAAGATCATGATCTAACCTCTGGGGAATTAAACAAATTTTCTCATGATTTAAATGAGAGCTTTCTATTGAATGGACTCGTGCAAGTGGTGGTGGGTCAGGTTTGATTGAGTCACTTGAAAACCATGTGCGTCTCTAGTGGCCCCTAGGGGTCGACGCAGAGTCAGAAGAGAGAGGGGTGCGGATCCGGTTGGAAGGAATCTCCTTCCACCCAATTGGACCACTTGTGCACGCTGAGTCCGGCACTTGGTCATCTTGGTGGTTGTTCATTGCAATGGGATTTGGCAGGACACCACTGGAGACCATCTGACTTCCAACACTTCTGTTAAGGTCTGTGGAAGTAAGTTGAACACTTTGACTAAATTTAGGAAGGGGAGACTCTGCAGGTGCTGGATGGCTGCTGTATGAGTCTGCCCCCTGCTGTGGTTGCTGTGAGTGAAAATGCAAATCAGGTACCTGAAGGGTGGGGGTTTGTTCCAGCTTTTGGGATGAAGCTTTCTTGAGCTCATCTGCCTTCAGGTCCTTTAACTTTGCTTCAGCTCTCTTGGTCCTCTCCTCAGCTCTTGAGAGTTCAAGCTTTGTAGCATTCTCTCTTTCAAGGGCCATCTGGTGGGCAGTCTGTAACTGAAAATACCTTTTAGCTTCCAGTTGTGATTTATGCTGATACAATAAGGTAAGCCTACCAACAACATCTGAAATCAGAATCTCTCTAGTTGGATTTTCAATTAGGTCAAGTAATTCTTGAATCTTTTTATCACATGCAGCAAGGTCAAACTGATTTAAAACATCCCGCTCATCTGGAGACAAACGGATGAGATCAGCAACGACAACTTTCTGTATCTCCACATCTGCTGAATTCATGAAAGAGTTTGATTCCATCATTCTGGCAGATACTACAAAATGACAACAAAGTTATGAGTAATTGCTAAAAGCAACACATCTAACAAATATCCAGCTATGTATGTATCTTTGACTATACATATATTGGAAACATTTGTATGACTGTAAAATGGGTGCACAAGTTGATCATTCAACCTGTGACTTATAAAAACACTATGCTTTAAGTGTTACAATGCTACTCCTTTCTCTAGGGATATTTGTGATTTTAGTGTTAATTTTTTTTTTACCTTTCTTGGGAGAACTAGTGATTAGACACTGTTCTTAACCTCGAACGAAATTTTGTTTAAAAATGCAATAGAAAAGAAAATTGCTACACCTCCTAAGTGTAATAATTGCAATTTGGCTTTTGATACAGCCCCCTTTATGGCAGGGGGGATTAGATTAAATTTGGGATTTATTCTGGCAATAAATCCTGTTCTTTCAAAACATAAAACAAACTAGAAAGTTCCTGAATGGATACATGCATCATAAATCAGGTCAGATACTAACATTAACTGCAAAGTTGATTCAGTTTAAATTGTGGTTTTACACAAAACACAGCCTCTGGAAACAAATGTGTAGCAACTGTCTGGGCAGTGAAGTTAACTGAAGTTAAACCAAGTCTCAAGTTATTGCTTACACAGAAGAAACCAGACTGAGTCAGAACATCTAAAATTTTCCCTATGTGGCAGAGTTGATTGTTACTAGCACGGAGATATTGGAGTTATTAATTTGATGTAAGTCTAAAATTGTGAACTCCTGGAATGTCACGTGTTATACTGTTCTCTTAAATATAATCAGTGACATCTGATGTTAGACGTCTGATGTTTTGAGTCCTATTGTGACCAGTGACAGCTGGTTTAAAGCTCATCACTCAATAATGCATAGTGCATCAATAATGTGCAGTTGTTTGTTTATTCATTCTCATTTATGTGCAGTGCAAGCTACTCATAATAATGCCCACCCAGGGGCACCATAAATATGTTGTGACTATGAATCTGAATATATTATTTAATATTAAATATTAATACTTAAATATTTTATCAAATAATATTTCAGTCTGTTAAGGGTAGTCCTGTGAATACCAGCCCAGTAAGGCGGTATTAGGACCTTGACTTTGAATCTGTCTTTATAATTAGATTGAATTTGTATATATTTCTGTATACAAATTACATCTGTTTCTCTTGTAAAGTCCCTCAAAGGTTGAGAGGATGATCTAAATAAATGATCTGTGATTATATACCCCGTATGTAGGAAACCCACCCACCCTGTTAAAATGCCTGTTTTGTAACGTAAAAAAGTGAGACCAAGAAAATTCATTTCAGAACTTTTTCCACTTTTAATTTGGCATACATCCTGAAACAAATCAATGTGTGTGTGTGTGTGTACAATATATATATAAAGCTGTAATAACCTGGTTACTCAGTGTGCACATTATTAAACCAATGCCTGTTTCTATTTCAATATTAAGGCTCTTTGGTAAAAGTCTGTCACAATACCAAATTTTGACTTGGTGTTATTTGTCTGTTCTTCCCTGTTCTACAAATCTTTGTGACGTACCAGATTTTACATCAGATTTATTTCTAAACTCTGGCTACACCATTCCAAAACTTAATTTTTTTCTGGTTAAGCAATTATTTTGTTGATTTTGACATATGCTTAGACTCACAGTGATGCTGAACAATAAAATCCCTTTTCATCTTAAACTTTCTTGTGGATACCTGAAGGTTTTGGGTCAACAGAGCTGTTCATAATATTCTCCAACTTGACAACAGGTTTAGCTCCATGTAAAGAAAAGGGCATCCCAGAGCATGGGGCTACCACCACTGTGATTAACTGTGAGCATATGATGTTCTTTCGGAGATGCGCCGGGTTGTTTTTTTTATTTTTTATTTTTATTTTTTTCAAATTATACCTTTTGGTATTGTGGTCAAAAGTTCAAGCATAAGACCATAATGTATTCTGCCAAAAGGTTTTGGGAGATTTTAAGCAATTAACTTTCACAATTTAGACTAGAGGAACAACCTTTATAAAGAAGTTAAGAATTATCGTGCAGTATAAACTGTTTGTGAGAGAGTACAGTTTGTTATTTTGGCGACACTGGTCAAGACAGTGTTTTTAGAATACCATTGTTGTTTCCAAAATGAAAGCGAGCTTTGAGTAGGTAAGAGGTAATTGACAAGTTGCATCCGAACCTTCCCTGGACCTTTTGCTCCTGCTGTGGTTTGTGGTAATCAGTGCACTAATCCTCCAACACAGTTTTCAACACCAGGCACCCAAAGCAGATAAAAGATCAAGATAAGTTAAAAACTAAAACTAGGGATAAACTATATATATATATATATATATATATATATATATATATATATAATACAGGGGTTGGACAATGAAACTGAAACCTGACACCTGTCATTTTAGTGTGGGAGGTTTCATGGCTAAATTGGACCAGCCTGGTAGCCAGTCTTCATTGATTGCACATTGCACCAGTAAGAGCAGAGTGTGAAGGTTCAATTAGCAGGGTAAGAGCACAGTTTTGCTCAAAATATTGAAATGCACACAACATTATGGGTGACATACCAGAGTTCAAAAGAGGACAAATTGCTGGTGCACGTCTTGCTGGCGCATCTGTGACCAAGACCGCAAGTCTTTGTGATGTATCAAGAGCCACGGTATCCAGGGTAATGTCAGCATACCACCAAGAAGGACGAACCATATCCAACAGGATTAACTGTGGACGCAAGAGGAAGCTGTCTGAAAGGGATGTTCGGGTGCTAACCTGGATTGTATCCAAAAAACAAAAAACCACGGCTGCCCAAATCACGGCAGAATTAAATTTGCACCTCAACTCTCCTGTTTCCACCAGAACTGTCTGTCAGGAGCCCCACAGGGTCAATATACACGGCCGGGCTGCTATAGCCAAACCTTTGGTCACTCATGCCAATGCCAAACGTCGGTTTCAATGGTGCAAGGAGCGCAAATCTTGGGCTGTGGACAATGTGAAACATGTATTGTTCTCTGATGAGTCCACCTTTACTGTTTTGCCCACATCCGGGAGAGTTACGGTGTGGAGAAGCCCGAAAGAACCGTACCACCCAGACTGTTGCATGCCCAGAGTGAAGCATGGGGGTGGATCAGTGATGGTTTGGGCTGCCATATCATGGCATTCCCTTGTTTCAAACATTGTATCCTGAAGGCGGTGCCGTGTATCAGGATGACAATGCACCAATACACACAGCAAGACTGGTGAAAGATTGGTTTGGTGAACCTGAAAGTGAAGTTGAACATCTCCCATGGCCTGCACAGTCACCAGATCTAAATATTATTGAGCCACTTTGGGGTGTTTTGGAGGAGCGAGTCAGGAAACGTTTTCCTCCACCAGTATCACGTAGTGACCTGGCCACTATCCTGCAAGAAGAATGGCTTAAAATCCCTCTGACCACTGTGCAGGACTTGTATATATCATTCCCAAGACGAATTGACGCTGTATTGGCCACAAAAGGAGGCCCTACACCATACTAATAAATTATTGTGTTCTAAAACCAGGTGTTTCAGTTTCATTGTCCAACCCCTGTATATATGTGTGATTGCCTTTTTTATCTTTTCTCAAGTTCCTTGAATAAAAACCACAAGGCTTCAGTAACGTTTTTATGAGGAAACACTTTTAAAATAGATGTTTGCAGAATTGCAGAACTGTTCAGTCATTCATTGATTTGATATTTAACTTGCTACTGATGCTAAGAGCATCGTTGCAGATAAAGGTGCAGAAAAAACAGAGGAGCCCGCTGTTATTGGTGAGTTTGCCCGATTCATATTAGACACGATTCAGCAGCTCCATTCTCAGGGAGCTTGTCAGCACAGCTTGTTCGGAGCTAATGCTGCATAAATAAATATAACTGGTAATTGAAAAAAAGGTGATGCTTGATTTCATATTTTTGTCATTGCTGTGTGTTGAAGCACAGTGATTTATTTCTTCTGTTAAAGACCAATTATTTTGCCTGACTGAATTCTACAAAATTGTCCTGATTTTTACACGATTTCCTTCCATGAATTGGTTGTTTGCGTTTAATAAAACGTTACTCAGATATTTAGTTCAATTCATTTCTGTTTACTTATATAGCTCCAATTCACAACAACTATTTGATCCTAGTGAAACAGTGCATTCACGTTAAGTTTATTATTTATATTGGTAAAAGGGTTTTCTTTCTTTGCAGCACTTCCAGTGGACAGATGATGGCTTTGAATCTTAAACTTTGCAGCAATTTGCCATATTGAACATGCATGTAGTGACAGTAGAGAGGAGAACTTATCTTAAACAGAAAAAAACTGCCAGCAGAACCTGGCTCTGGGTGAGCAGCCATCTGTCGGGACTGACAAGGGGTCTGAGAAGACAGCATACACACAACCATGTGAGAAGGAGAAATTTTTATTAAATACTGGATTTAACACAGAGCAAATGGAGAGATGCTAAAATAGAAAAAGTATAATCCATGTTTAATTTTTATGTTTTAAATTTTCATCAAAACTCTTGGTGCAGCATTTTGGATAGTAAATAATTACAGTAGTCCAGCTTTGAAGTAATAAATGCATGGACAGTTTTTTCTGCGTTACTCTGGGAAATAATATTTCTAATTTTAGCAGTGATACAGAGGTGAAAGAATGAATTCCTACAAATCTTTAATATGTGGTATAAATGATATGTCCTGGTCAAAAATAACACTGGGTTTATTTGCATTATTACATAGCTGTAGTCTACCTAACTGATGCAGTTCATCAGGATTAATAGGTAAGTATAGCTTAATATCAACGGCTCATTAGTGACAATTTATCCCATTCCGTATGATCATTTAACCAAGTGGAAGAATATACAGATAGTAAAGGGAATATTCCCGTGCACTGAAACCTGTGGTACTCCACAAGCAACCCTGGAGCATGTTCAAGATTTACCACCACCATGAGCATTTGGGAATCCGTCAAATATGATCTAAACCAGCCTAGGAGTGTTCCCTTGATCCTACAGCATGTTTAAGCCTTTCTGAGATAATACTGTAATCAACTGTTTCAAATGCAGCACTGAGATCTAACAGGACAAGTACAGATACACTTGAATTACGAGGTTATGAGAATATAATTAGTGACTTTCACCACTGCTGTTTCAGTGCTATGATGAGCTCTGAAACCTGACTAAAACTCTTCAAACCGGTCACTACTGCGTAAATGCTTGCACACTTGATTTCTCAAGAATTTTAGATAAGAATGGAAGTTTGGATGTAGGTCTATAATTTTAAGTCATCTTGATCGAGAGGTTTCTTAAGTAAAGGTTTGATTACAGTGACCTTAAAAGCCTGTGGTACATATCTGTTTACTAAGGATAGGTTCATCATATCCAAAATGGGGCTGGTAATTAGAGGGAACACGTCCTTAAAAATTTGTTGGGGTTAGGTCTAACATACAAGTTGAAGGTTTAGATAAAGCTAATGTTTTTGATAACTCACAAGGCTCAACTGGATCTAAACAGTCATAACACAGATCACGTTCTACAGCCTTTTGTAAGACTACCTTGCTTACTGAAGACCTTGTTACCAATTTTAGGAGGATTGCAATAAATTAACTTTTTACAAAATCATTTTTATTTGTAAAGAATTCCATAAAGTCATCACAGCTGAGAACTGAAGGAATGGATGGCTCAACAGACAAAGTTTGGCTACTGTACTAAAAAGGGACCTAGTATTATTCTTGTTCTCCCCCATTAATAATGAGAAATATGCTGTTCTTTCTTGGCAAAGTTATTTTAAACAACAATAGACAGTTTTTTCCAGATAAAGTAGGTCTCATCTGGATGTGTAGGGTGCCATTTCCTCTCCAAAATTCTTAGAGCGAAGTTAAAAATAAGTTGTGACATGCCATGATTTGTCTTTGTCTTTTAATTTATTCCTCCCAGGCCTTATAAACGCCCACTGGTGGAGTATATGTGGACCTACAGACATTTCATTTTAAATAAGCAGAAAAAAACAGGACCTACACAGTTTGGAAGAATATGAAGTTTGATTTCAGTGTTTTCCAGGTCTGGATACATATGGATTTTTTTGTATTTTCAGACTTTATTTCTTGTGCCATAGTCTGAATGTTATATTCTACATCATTACTTTTATTTGTCCTTCCCTTCTCCATGCCCTCTCCCTTATGTATTTCCTTCCTCTCTTTCTTCCGTGTGTTCTTCCTTCCTTGACAGTACAAGGAAGTGCAGATACATGTCCTTCATTTGTTCCTTTCTTTCTTCCCTGTACCCTTATTTCTGTCTCTCCTTGTGTCTTACCTTTATTTTGTGTGGATCCTAACACCATTCCCTTCTCTTGTCCTTCATTCCTCTCGTGTCCTCCATCCCTTCTTTCTCTTCATTTCCTTCTTTGGCTCGGTCCTTGTTTCTTTTCATCCTTGTGTCCTGCCACACTTCCTTCTCATGTTTTTTCTACATTGTTCTCTTCATATTCAATGCATTTCCTGTCCTTCCTTGTGTATTTTTGACCTTTCATTCCTTGTGTCATTACTTGTTACTGTTTGTGTTCTTCCATGGGTTGTTCCTTCCCTCCTTCTGTGTGTACTTCTTACTTCATTTTCTGAGTTTCTCATATAAAGCTTGCTCATTATAGAAATATCTGACAAAAAACATGATGCACTTTCATACTTAATATTTAGAAATTAACCTAAAAATTAAGCTAAACAAAAGCATAGAGTAATAGGGTTTAAGGTATTGTGTGGTCACTAACCTACTAAAATCACTAAATCCCAATGAGCTAGTGTTCCTGGAAAATAGATGGCAGATTTTACCTTAGAGTGGAAATAAAACATAATTCGACCACTAGAGGTCAGCAATGACCATTTCATTGCCAGTTGAGCTGGCACAGCTCACTGAAAAAACTTGCACTATAACTATTTACAGAGGTATATTGAGCTTTATAAAGAAACCCAAATATTGTTTGATCTTTTACTAAGGCTACCAGAATTTAGTTTGAAGATGACATCAATACATTTGGGGCTGCATATGAAATGAAGGCAAACATACCATTCCAACAACAAATTTCATTTTAATAACTACAGTTTAGGGCCTAAACTCAAAAGATTTTTGTTCATCTTTAAGCTGAAATTTTTTTTAAAATACATCTTAAAGCCTTTTATTCCCTTGGTTTGTCTGCATGAAATAAGTGCAACAAAAAGCATCACTATGGTGGTACTCTGTTTAAAAAGATTTGCAAGGACATTACCCAGAAAGTACGAGTACTCGCAGTAGAGTTGTACATACTAAGCTTTGCGAGTTCATTTTTTTCAGGGACTATAATGTGTCAACCAGAGCTAACACCCTGCTGTGTTATGAATGGCAAACATCTCTATGCTTTTTTATAACTAATATCATTCAGTAACTTTCAATGCCTTGTCCTTTCTGTCCAGATAACCAAGTACTGCAGTTCGGGAAGCTAGTGAGCACCTCCAACACCTACGAACCCACAGCACCAGGAAATCCCAGGAAGTCTGTGACTGTGACCACAGACCAGCCTCTCCTTTGGACCATGGGCATCCATATGGATGGAAAATAATGTCTTACAAGCTGTTCAATCAGAAGCAATTTCCATTTGTGATTTCTTTGAGGTAGACAAGAGACAGATAGTGGGCCAAGAACTGTTTGATTTGAATAATGTTGATTTTTTTGGACTGGAATTAAAGTTAGCAAATGGGTTTCAGCCAATTCTTATTCTGGCTGTAGACTTTCATGACACCACCACATTGTACTGTAGCCCACATGTGCCTTGAACATCTATGTTCCCGTTTCTCCTTTTCTTGGAGAAAAATATTCTTACAGTAAATAAATATGGCTTAAGTAAATTTTTTGTAATTATGATTTTTATTACTGCTCTTTTGCCTTTCCTAATGTCAAAAAATATAAACTGTAGTCACAATGAAGCAAATAAAAATAATCAGCATGGGTTTAATTGTTTTATTTACACAACAAAATATAAATGTTGAGCACAGAATGTAAAAATGTTGTCCATTCAGTTCGCCATGATACCAATCCAATAACACTTTGCACAAAAGGTCTGTCCAGATAGAGATTTCGCTTGATCACGGTTTAACCACCACTAGAAGAAAAACAAGGAAAGAAATGTTAGTAACCAATCAAAACGTGAAGCTGAACTCAATCATGCCTCAATGTTTCCCCCTTTTACAATAACAATAGAAAAAAAACTTTAAGTATATCAAATGTTAAAATTTAGAAACCCACTAAAGGAAGACAATTTGAATAATAACTACATAAAAATAAAAACAGTCTATATAACTTATTTCGATTTTTCGAGACTGAAAATCAGTGCGATCCTTATGATCTATAATTGTAAAACAAATGTTTAACATTTGCAATCACCTTGTGAACCATATTCTATTTTAAGTAAATAAAGTGAAAGTGTTGCCTAGGTTTGGAAGCAGAGGGGCTTTACGAAAGAAACAATGTAGAAATCTAAAGTGGCAATGTTAAACAGGCTTAATTTATAAACATTTAATTAGTTCCAAAAATGTTCAGCCATTATTTGTAATTAAAACCTGTTCAAAATATTTATTTACATGTAGTTTCCTTTTTTTTTTAATTGCCAGCTATTGAAATACATCAAGTGAAACACTGAAACCCATCATTGTGTAACATGTTTAGATTTGCTAATAGAAATACTGAATTACAACTTCTGTTCAGACAATTTCTCTGCATCTTTAATGTGGATTTCTGTAACCTAAAGGGAAATTTATAATCGCCTTTTCTGTTTGACCTACTGGTTTCACATCAACATTGTTCCACCAGATAGACTAATAATACAATGAATTCAGTGCAAACCTCCATCTTATTCTGGAGTATTTAGAGTGCGGTTTTACTTACACAATGATGTTGTTGATGGGGATATGGATGAGCTTGACAAAGAAACCGATGAAGCCCATTATGGCAAATCCAATCGCTGTGGCCATGGCAATCTTCTGAAATTCTTAAGGACAAAAACAAAAATTGTCAAACATAAAAACAAATGAAACCGAAACATACAATGGAATAAAAATGTTGTGTTCTTTGAATCCAAAGTAAGTTAACGGAACAACCTAGTTTTATTTGAAATAAATCCTAAGGACAAAAGGACCGAATAAGATCGTACCTTTTCGGTCGGGTTTTGTGCACCTCTTCACAAGTCTTATGGAGTCTTTGACGAACTGCCGACTGGGCTCAACAAACTGCATCACCTGGTCCATGTTGTTTGGGCTGCGGACAGAAATAAATCAGATCTCCATTAGCTTACATTTGCTTTAGCGCTGACGTTGACTTAAACTCTTCACCTTTTTATACTCTTCAAACATTCCTTTAATAATGTGAACTTATTTTATTGTAACAAACACTACTCTGATAACAACCATTATGCAAAACACATAGTACTTACAACTAATGACGTGATATAAAGACTTTTAATCTGTCTTTATTGCTAATACCGTATAAGACAAGCTAACGTCAATGTAGCACTGTGTTTAAAGTTAGAAATGTCGCATCAAAATGCCTCATACGTCTCAAACCCTTTGGTTTGTTACGATATCAACGAACTAAACACATTAAGGTTAATAGGAGACCCGTTATTTTACCTGTTTGCGTCCTGTTCTTTCGAAGGAGTAGTGATGGCCACGTAGCTTCAACACGGCTAGAAGAAAAAAACTGAGCTGACGTCGACTTACACAGCGCATGCGTGGGACGTGTTCCTCTTTTACTTTGTACAATTTGTTGTCAACATCTCCGACTGCAGGCTAGGAGGTTTCCTACATCATAAATATGTAGTGATGGCAACTGTAAATCTAAATTTTAACAGAATAAATGAAGCCGTAGAAACATTTTTAAGACACAAGTGACTTGCAATTAACTCAGTTTTGCTTTAACTTATTTTTTGTTCACAATCAAATTCAATCTGTAGTAAATTTAATTTATTGGGATCTATTTTTTTTTATAAATAAATGTATTATAACTCCTTACTAAGATAATGTATTTCTGCAGCAAGAACACATAAAAATATCTAATTTGGATATGTACCAACCTAAACTGTCTTCACTATCTACTTTCCCAATTTAGATGTATGATTCAGCCCTGGAAATTAACCTAAATCCAATCATCTATCTAGTTTATTACAACATTGTGTTCTTATCAGCCATCCTGTTTTATTTGTTCTACCTTGAGATAAAAAAAAAAAAGTTTTCTACCTATGAGATCTCTTCTGACACTGTGTGTTGAATAATCATCCTGCATGAGTTTTACTTTCTTCGTATCTATTTGAAATATTTTTTTTTTGGAACAATTTCCCAAGGTCCAACATCTCGTCAAGGTCTGCGGAGTGTCTCTGAAGACTGACTGGCAGATTTAGACTTGTGCAGGTAAATGCATATTAAAAGGCAGACATATTTTGCTCCTATTCATCTTTGGAAAAAATGCTTTCAGTAGTTTTATTGTGTGTTTAGACATGTTTTAAAAAGACAGAACATTTAACTACTAACACAATTTTTCCAAAAACATGTTTGTACCTCTTTTTTATTTTAAACAACTTGGTTTTTACACAATTTTGTGCTTCAACAATGCAGCACCTGATGTTTTTGTAAAATAACTAGTTAAAATGTAGTATTCCTTTGTATTTTATCCCTGTTTGTCACATTTATGTATATCAGCACTGTTGCAGTAAGGTCAATACTTCTACAGCCTTTCATTTTACTCACACAACATTCCTTCTAATATTTACTCGCTCATGTGATTTAGATTAAGATTAGAGGTTTCTTGTTCTGGTATTTTCACTTAAGCCTTTTTTAGATTTTTTTTAGACCAACATGAGCCAGCAGCAGGATTCCAGTGTTACCTTTCATACTTGTTACACTAAAAAAAATCAACAATAAAGTCACAAATTTGAGCCATCTATTTGGTTGGTATTGCTTAAGACTGTAAGAGCCTCAGATCCCTAATAACTTTTGCCCAGTTTTTTTTAGTCATTCTTGTTATTTCATGTGGAGCAGTCAGCTTAAAAAAATCTGCACATACATACGAGTGACCAACAAGCACAACTCTGCAAAATGATGGTTTAAAAAGTTTATTATTTACAAGATCTAATGTTGTTAGATAATGTGTTTCACTTCACTGTTAAAGGTCAGCATGCTGACATTATAAAGCTTGTTGTGTTGCAACCCATTACCTCAGTCTAGCCATTTCACAGATGTTATTTTGCCTCCATTTAAGAGTAAAAAGGCATTTGAAACTGCAGAATGCATGACTAGACCAGAAGCAACCAACAGCTCAATAAAAAACTATTTACAGGGATGTGATTTGTACTGATCAATAAATGTACAGGGGGTTTAAAAAAGGGAACAAAGATTCAAACAATACAAGATTTCTGAGGTGTTTTCTCTTAACCCAGGGGAACAACTTTAACCAGAGCTGTTTTTTGTAATCTGTGCTCTGACCCCTTAGAATTTAGACAATTTTTGTAAACATCTATTAGGAAATTAGCATCAGCAACATCTTTAAGTGAAAGTAACATTTCACATTGCAGAGTCTCCTTCTTCTTATCACCAGACCATAGTTGGGTATGTAGTCTCCTTTGAAAACTGACATTTTTACACCTGTGAACACTGTAAATAAAATCAATTACAGATTATATATTAGCCTATAACAGCATTTGTAACTCTGTTCGCACTTTGTTGTAACATAGCTAAGCAAATGCTGCATCTATTTTAGTAGTATAGTACAATAGGATGTACTTTATTGGAGCCTAATAATGAACTTGTAAAATTAAAAGCAATCTATGAATAACATTAGAACCTCGGCTCATATTCAACTAAAGCATAACATGCTGGTTAACTTAACTTATTCTCATGAAAATTCCTTTTAGTACAATTTTAGTATAGAAAAAACATTTTAGTACAAGATACACACCAAATAAATACTGTCAACATCAATGTATGGGGAATGCTTAAAAAGCTTTTACTTCGGAATATACATGATTCAGTGAATGCTGTTTGAATTCAACATATGATTTGTACTTGATAACACAGAAAATAAAGAAGAGCTTTACTCACTATAGCAATCATTTTCACAAGAGTAACAGATCTATAAAAGTGCATAACAGTGCTTTAGAAATGTGGAACGTGTAAAATACAGTTATTCTGCTGCGCTTCACTGCCAGGTGATGCCAAGCATGTTGCAGCTCACCTCCCACAGCCCCTGGGCCAAGTCATCATCAGCAGCGGTCCTTGAGCAGCGTGCAGGCGCGCAGTCACTGAACACAATCAGTGACAGAAAGTGGTCATTAGGTCAGGCTTGGTTATTTAGGGCAATTGCTAAGTACAAGGTTATACATTTGTAAAGTTTTGCTGGATAAATGTGCACTTTTTTATTGCTTAACAGTGATTGTGCTTGTTGGCTGAAAGCTACCTGAAATAGCTTCCACTTTGGCTCTCCAGGCCTGGTTCCACAGCGCAAAAGATGGTGGTTTGTGCTCCCTCCACTGTTGTCTTGGTAAAAATCCTGAAGATTTTCACTGCTACTTGTATACACTGGTGCTGGTGCCGCCACAGGTCAGACTGGACCACCCCCGGGTGCAGAGAAAAGACACTGACACCAGTACCTGCAGCGGAAACAAACAGCTACAGATTTACTCAGAGTTTCAAAAGCATTCATAACCTTTGAACTTCTACACATTTTGTCACATTAGAAACACAAACCTCTGTCTATTTTAGACCAACACAAAGTATAGTGCACAATTGTGAAATGGAAGCAAAAGAGTATGAGATTTTTATAATGTTTTAAAACAAATACAAAAAAGTTTGTTTTCAGATTGATTGATTTGGTGTTGTGACCAAATACTTTTGGCAATTTAGTGTATTTTAACAAATAGTAACAGGATGCGTATGTTACAACAACATCAGGACCTTTGTTGGGGTTAAATTCATGTCTCATGTTTGTTCATTTATTGCTTGGAAATTCTTTCTCACCTTGTAACCGCTTGGCAAGAGAGCGTGCAAACAGCACGTTAGCCAGTTTGCTTTGGCCATAAGCCTTCATAGCATCATAATTCCTTTCACTGTTAAGATCATCAAATCGAAGTCCAGTCCACGTGTGGGCCACCGACGCCACAACGACAATGCGTGCTGGTGCTGAACGTTTGATGAGGTCAAGCAGCAAGTAGGTCAAGAGGACGTGACCTTAGGCAAAGCAAGGAAATACAAATCATGAGGGCTACTCTCTCTTTAGCTGCACAGCTTTAATTGTTAACACTGTTGTGACCTTCCTTGATACATTCATTCAGATATCCAAATCACATTGAAGATTTGAGAATGCATCCACCATAAAAGGATTTACTGCAAGTATGTTCTGCTTGCTGTGGGATTTGGAACCAGTCTGTGTTTTAAGCCAGAGAGTTTAAATATTTAGAGGGATTGCAATGAGGTTTTGTCTTTAAAGTTGTTTTTAACTTCTTTACTTAAAAACTGCCCTGATTTGAACGGTATTCATGAGTACAGAGTCTTTTTTGGATGCTGATGTAGGCTTGTGTCTCTATATGTGTGCGTCTTGGTGTCCATATGTGTGTGGGCAACCGTGTCTGAGCACAGACTGTTCACACTGACAGATTGTGACAAAAATAATGCACAAAAACAATAAACATCATCTGGGAGTAAGACACGGTCCAAAAACACAGTGACAGCTTGAAAAAATAAGCTGCTCCAGAATATTCTAAGGCTGATGTGTTTGTCAGTTGTGCTGCCATTAAGACTGAATCCCTTCTCCTCTTTCTGTGTAACTATTCCCAAACACAGAAATTAATGAACTAAGGTCAGAAAACATCAGTCAACCAAACATTGTTCAGCATTTTTTACGTGTCTTAAATCTACACAATTCAGGAAGGAAATATAACAACTTACCCAAATGATTAACTCCCAGTTGCATTTCAAAGCCATCCACTGTCTTTGAATAAGGACACATCATAATGCCTGCATTGTTTATCATGATATTCACTTGCTTCTCTTCTGAAAAACATTGGTAATGTTTATGTTACAACAGTGAAAACCAGACATTTACGTTACACTGTATAAAAAGAAAAAATCTTTTTTTCTCCTTGTCTGACATAACATCTCACAAAACATTTAATCTTTTTGGTCAGTTAAGATTTCCAAAATTGCTCAGGAAGGGGGTGAGTTATGTGTCCCAAAGATGGCTGTTGTTTTTTTTTCCACCAGAGACTGTCAATTATCCAAAGAGAAACAAATCATGCACCAACATGCGCTAGCCATGAAAGGCTAGTCAGCAAGGAAGTATTTACATAGATGCATCAAAGGACGATATATTTTTTTTTTTTGTGATGCTTGTGAGCAAAGCAGCGTACAAACATGATTCATTTACAGCAGGTCTGTTAGAAGGAATGGGCCAAATTCCAGCAAACTATTGTGTATAGGCAAGTCATGACCAAATTCATACATTTTCTGCCAAATACTAAAGAAATGTATAAAAACTTCTAAATTTCAATAATGTAAAAAAAATTAAACGTCTAAGCAATCGTACCTTCTTGTAGCATTCACCAATAGAAATAACTGTGGTAATCATAATGAATCTGAAACAGTAAAGGTTTAATCTGATTCTAATTCAGTTTCAGTCGGGAAAAAATCTGCATGTCTTGTTATACAGTGTATGTAAATATCATTTTTCAATTGTAGATAATGTAATAGATAACAAGAGGAAGATAAAATCTTGCTTTGGCGATGTGATGGAACTGATAAAAACTGGTCTTGACAACTGCGCTTATTTTACTCTAAAATAACTATCCCAAATTTTTCCAAAATTTCCTACTGTGGGGGAAAAAAGAGAAGCAGAGGGGGCAAGGGTCTCATTATAAAATACAATGATTTCATTCTTGTTTTTATTTAATGTAAAACACTTCTGCGTTACCCAGTCTTTGACATCTCAAAAACAGTTAAACTGAAGCTAGAGTGGAGCACAGATATCCAGTTAAAATATAAAAATATGTGGTTGTTATCAGCATAAAAATCTAAGGAAATGTTGTACTTCCTAATCCCAAAGGAAACACATATACCTAAATTAAAGTAGAACCAAAAATGAACCCTTGAAGTATACCACAACAATTGGCTGAAGAAGAGGGTTATCCCTGTGTGGATAGTCATCAAGTAACAGTAGTAACATTAACTATCAGATAATGTTCATATCTGAATGTCTTCTCTTAAACCTGTTTGCTGAAGGAATCTATTCACAGCTTACTTTGATCACATCACATATTTAATGCTAACTGCCCACCTTTGTTAATGAGTTGACAAAAAGCTCTGATGGACTTTGTATCAGACAGATCCAGTTTCCTGATGACTATGTTCTCATTTCCTGTGTCCTCCAAAATGTCCGCCCGTGCTTCTTCCGCCCTCTCCACATCTCTGCATGCCATAATGATGTGGGCACCTGAAAAGCGAGGGCCAGGAACGACAAGACAATAAAGATATATAGATGTCTTTTGCCTATTACACACCTCCTTCATCTCAGTTGTTCAGCTGAGGCATACTTGCAGCAGTGAATAAGCCCAGGGATCATGCTTTTGATTGCTCACCTCCCTAATTTTGATGTCTAGTTTTGTATTCTTGGGTTTGATTTGGTCAAAACTTTCATGATCAAACTGTACCTTAGGAAAACCATTTTCACAGCAGCTGCATTGTATTCCTAAAATAAGTCAGGACAAACTTTACAGAATTGACACATTAAAGCAAAGATTCCACAGAAACAACTTGCAAACTCAAAAGAGCAACTCATTTGCAGGCAAAGAAAGCTACCAACATCAAATAAGTAATGAAGTCCTTAAAAATCTTTGTGCACATTTGATCATTTTCTAATGATTTCTAAGCCCCCATTTAGAAGCTCATTTAGCCAACTTCTCCACAATGTGTGAAGACAGGACCATCTCAGCTGTGTCACTCACTTTGCTTCTGACTCAAATTATGAGGCATTTTCCTTAATGAGCTCAGAAAGGGGTTTTGAGGACAACATGCTCATTCTTCCTCTCACCCCCACACAAATTTGGATGCATGACCATTAAAATTGATATGTAGGAAGACAAGAGCCCCCACACTGCACCAGAAAAACCTTCTAACAAAAAAAACTACAATACACATTTCAGAAAGCTGCTCCACACTGCAATTAAGGAAGTGGTGAGCCATTAATCAGTTGGAATGTAGCATCTGTGTCCCATTATTGTGTCTTTGTTCATGTTCGGCTACTCCCATGTGGGAACGCTCAATTGTTCTCCTATTTTCAAAGTAGCCAGAGAGTCTCTTTAAAAACAGTCAGCTGGATTTTCAAAAAGTGTTAACATCATCAATCACTGTAAATTCAAATTCATTAATAGGCAATCACAATTCTCATTTGAGAAAAATAAAATGTAGAGCACTTTGTCAACCCGTCGAATTGTGCAAAACACAAGCATTCTAACCAAGATGAATTAAAATGTTGTGATTTGGTCTGATTTCCCTCGGTACCTTAGAGTGCAGCTGCCCCAAGGTATTGCTGCCTGTTATGAATCTGTGCAAACCTAATCATGTTGTCATCCTGTCATTACATAATCCCATTTACTGATAGATGAACCCGAAAGTGAATTCGCCGAAAGCAAGATGAATAAGAGGAGGTCATTATTCTTTCAACCCTTTTTTTCCACTTTTGTTTTCTCCCACAGTGCTCTGCCTCCATTTGGTTTTTCAGCAGCAAAGATAATGTGTGTTGTTTTTTTTCTGGAGTACATTACGAAGTAAAATGAAAATGATTTCCACTTGGCCTTTCATTTACAGAATGAAGTCATGCACTCTCAAATGCATGGTGGTAATTTTCAAAAAGCAGCAGGGGCATACCTCATGCTGCTCCTTGGGCGAACAAACAGGTTTAATCATCTATGCAGAATCAGTTTTTATATTACACTCGGTCTACGCGTGTGTGTGTGTGTGTGTGTGTGTGTGTGTGTGTGCATGACTGCACCCTCTAAACTCTCTCTTTGTTGCCTGTCTGGTTCAGGAGGGTTGAAGACCCTCACAATGGTCTCTCTGTCTCCCTGACGCCTCATCTGACTTACATCACTGCCATCTGTCTCTTAAAATGATTGCTTACATGTCCAGTAATAGCAGTTTTATTTTATATAAATTGTTTTTGACATGTAAGCCTTTAAGGTATGCTGGGTTTATAAACCCTGTAATGCAGCTTAATATTTTCCCCATAACATATATAAAGAAATTGAACCAAGACAGATTAAGTGTGATTACCATTTAAGATAGATCCAATCACCAAGCAGCAAGAGTGTTTAAATCCCCGAAGCAGAGTGAATTGTTGCATGGAAATCACAGTGTAAAAGTTAGAAAATAAGAGAGAAAGAGGTGTTGAACCATAATGGACAGACTCGGCTGGACTGTACCTCTTCTTGCTAGATCCCTGGCTGTTTCCTTGCCAATACCAGTGTTGGCTCCAGTGATAATCACTGTTTTCCCATCTAACCTCTCCTCAGATGACCAATGGTTGCAGCACGCACTCCTGGGTAAAAGTAAATTTAGAAAGACAGCACATGGCATTTATCCGGGTTCTTCACTTTGTGATCTTTTGTCTATTTGAATATGTAAGCAAAAAAATAAACACACAGGAGGAAAATCACAGTTCAACTACCTATATTGGTCTGCAAATTTCAGTTATATAGAAACCTACTATTTAAGTATTTATTATTTACCTAGACATGTACACTAAATACCATGAACTTATTTTAAACCTTGGTCCAAACAGTTTGACAAATAACAATAATAAGACCATGTATGGTGGCAGTTTAATCTTCTTACAAACATTTTTCTTACACATTCCTGAAATCATTAGATCCAGCCTCCTAACCTTTTTCCTTGGAAGATGTTTTTTTTTCTCCTACCTGCAGTTCATTATTTCTCCAGAACAATGGATTTCCACTTTAGGATCGGTGGGCGACTTCAGTAATAACCAAACAGGCGTCCCGTTCAGTCTCCACCACACAGTTCAGCACTGGCTTTCAGGTTGTCATCTCCACACAGCCTGCTGCGAGCATTTCGTGTTTCCCGGCTGGGCCAATCAGAAGCGAGCTGACGCATGATTGATTCACAAGTTACAGCCTGAGAACAGACGGCTTTCCTGTTGGCTCCTGCCTGCCTGCCTAATAGATTCTCGTTATGGACTGAGAATAACAACAAACCTCATGCATCTTACTTTCACATGAAATAGATGGCCACAATTCAGCACTTTATAATGTAACATCTTAGGAAAAATGCAGCATCAGAGAGAATTTGCTTATACAAGCTATGATCCAAGAAATCATAAAATCTAGTAAGATTTAGATCCATCTCAGCCTGCACCACTGGGGATAAACTCAAAGAACTTACTTAGTTCGCAAAATAACATCAAATTGATCATAAACCAATGTCAAAGGAGCCCAAAAAGAAACTGAGATGCCACAACACTGCAAGGCAAAGCAGAATGATGAAGAGATTAAAAGTTTCCAAAGATCAAACAGAACAATGAGAGCTGAGAATAGGTTTGCCTGACATTGTCCCTTAAAGCTTTGAAGCTTAATTCAGCAAACAATTTAACACAAAACTGAACCATTAATTGGATATTTTTGACAAAAGAACTGTATAAATGTTGATTACTGTTAAAACTATTACAATGGTAAATCATACATTTGTTACTTAATACATTTCAAATACTAAGCAAAATACAGTGTTGTACTCATGAGTGAATTTCACCTGTTTGAGAACTTTGAGAGGAAAGTGACAAGAACGCAACTCATCTTGACATAATTTAACAGCTGAATGAAAGGTCTTTATTTTGCACTTTTTTAGGGGCAAACTTCAGATATTTTCTGCAGAAAAGGCAGCATTTTTCTCAAGGTGGGTGCTGAGTGACTGCTGAGTGTCTGCTGCCTGTGGAGTCCGTCCACAGGCAGCAAAGCCACAGTTCAACTTTGGGAGGAGCTACTTTGGTAATTTAGGCCTATGCATCTCCCCTCGCTTAAACCTTAACCATAGCACTATCATGTTATACTGAGGGTTTTTATTTGCTCCCCTCTTTGCAACAATCCTGTGACCATCCTGCAGATAAGTAACCAAAAGAACAACAGAGATGTGTTTAACGTATATTTTTGAAGATTTTGTCAGCTAATGTGCATCAAACAGAATCTGAAATATATTAAAGAGGAACGTTATGGTAGGTTAAAAGTGTCTAATTGTAGTCTAAATGGACTGCTTTTCAGAATGTTCTAATGAAAATTTTTTAATCATTTGAATGAGAGCAGCAGTTTTGGAAATTTACTCTTTATAAAATATAATTTGTGTTAGTAAACAACAGGCAAAATAAAGCCAGCAATGAAAGTAGAGGAAGCTAGTGGGGCAACAGAAAGGTAAAGAGGCATGAAGTGTGCACAAGGCAGCAACAAAAAAAAAACACAAGCTCACAAGAACAGTAGCTTTTATTTAACCCCATCTTACTGGCTGTCATTTTGACTAAATTGTCATTTCATTTCATATCTCCACTTTATAGGTTTTTTAATATTAAAACTCAAATTTTTACAATGATAACATTGTAGGCCAAGTTATTTACTTAAACTATGTCAGCAACATGCATAATGCTCAACATCTTTGTGTACAAATGGAAAAGGGCATCTTCAAGGTATATATGAACGATGCTGCACAGCATGCAGTCAGATTATTTATCTCCAGCGGATGCCCAGCAGGTGGCAGCTCACAGCCCACAGCTTCAAAGCTGTGCCATCATCCTCACCTGCCCTGCAGCTGTCTACTCTGGCACAGTTCCTGGAAACAAGAGGAAGAAAGAGGTAAAGAAATAAAAAAAGGTAAATTAATAACTTTGATAGGCACAGTTTCTTGTTTGTTTGTCGGTGCTTTGTTCTTTTACTTTAGTCTTTCTTAAATCTTTCTGGTGTTATACTGCTCATCTTACACAGTCATATTTTACAATGAAAAATACATGAATGACGTCTACAGTTTTGGTGATAGCTACCTTATGGTATCATATAAAACACATTATTTTGTGTGTCTTTGACAGGAAATGAAACAGGCTGGTGCATGTTTTGATTTTAAAGAGGCCCGGGTAGGCAGTTTTCAGCTGCATGTCTCACTGACTTGTAGAATCCACCGGTAAACATCTCATTCTCTGGAGTAACGATGCAGTAGATAGTAGTGGAAGCTCCTTCTGCTGGGGTCCTGATCAAGAAACTGAAGATCTTAGCTATGTCCACAAGAGGGCGCCTAATGTGCCTTGTAATTTCAGTGTTCACAATGCCAGGGTCCACAGAGAAAGCCATCACACCTTGTGCTGCAGAGGCAACAAAGGGAGAATTAGAATCAGAGATAGATTCTCCTAACTTCTGCTACTGTTTACATTTTAACTTGTTATAAACATAAATCCTTTAGAACAGTTTAAAGTGTGTGTTGAGTTTTATAAGTAAAAAGCTATTCAATATCTGCTACAAAATGATTAACACTTACTCTTAGAAAAACATTAAAAAAACTAGGTGTGGCTTGTGGAAAACAGTTTTTTCATGAAAATGCTCAGTTCATTGCTTAGAGCGGTTGTGGCTGGGGCATGAGACTCTCACACTGGAAGAGATGAAGACCTTTTATTTTTTCATGCACAAGGCGGGACACTCATACGGTCAAAGACGAATTGTCAGTCTTTGTGGCTCTGCCTGACATTCATGCACACACACACGCCCTACCCTCAGTCCTTTTGGCCAGCTCTCTGGTAAACAGCACATTAGCGAGCTTGCTCTGAGCATAGGCCCTGACAGGATGGTAATCTTTATCCCCGTTAAGGTCATCAAACTGGATCTTCCCCATGGCATGAACTGTGGATGACACATTGATGACCCGGGATGGGGCTGAGTGCTTCAGCAAGTCCAGCAGCAGGAAAGTCAGGAAGAAATGACCTGAGAAGAAAGAAACAGAGGGAAAATTAAGCAATAGATGATGATTTCTGAGCAACAGATCCTAAGTTACAGGAATGTGAGGAAAAGAGCACTGGTTCATACTTTTGCTACTTAACGAAAGTTAAACATTCACTTCTTTAACATGGTGACAAGCACCTCAGACCTTCTATATTTTGGTTAAACCTTTTTATCTCTTACCTAAGTGATTGACTCCAAACTGCATCTCATATCCATCCACTGTCCTTGCATAAGGACAGATAGCCACGCCTGCATTGTTGATAAGGTAGTCAAGCGTCTTCTCAGCTGAAAACCAGAATATTGTAATATGTGCTGCATTTTTCAAAACATTCCATCTTTATTCTGTATATACTGTGTCTGTGTTTCACCCACTGTTGTAGATATTCTCAGCAAACAGGCATATGGATTTGGTGTCAGCCAGATCTAGCTGCCTGACAACCACCTTGGCTCCATTCATCTCCCTCATGATTTCAGAAGCAGCCTGCTCTCCTTTTGCCATGTCTCGGCACGCCAAAACCACTCGGGCACCTACAAAAGAGAGATTAATTGTACTGAAGAGTGATGTGTGTTTCTCTGTACATGCGAGCTTGAATCTGATGTGGTTTTCCTTTTGGAAGTCTTAAAAGTGAACAATTTGTACTCAAGGTAACTACTAATAAATCAGTTTAATATCTGATTTAGGCAAATTTGATTTACTTTTCAAGATTTAAATACTTTCCACGCAGAATAATCTGAGTAACAAACTAAAGAAAGTATTTTTTAATCTGAAAACATCTAGCTGTGTCTGCTTGCCTCTAGCAGCCAGATCTTTAGCTGTTTCTTTGCCTATTCCAGTGTTTGCCCCCGTTACTATGGCCGTCTTTCCATCCAGACGCACATCTGATGAACACTTGGGATTGAACATAGACCTGAGGAATCAGAAATCACATTTAAAAATTCCTTTAAGATGTATCCTCTGATTTACTATAAGATATCTAATCTTACTATAAGATTAGAAAAATCAAGTAAATACACCTGACAGGAGAGCAGTTGAAAAAAAAGGTGACACACCAAATGCTAGACACAACAAAAAAAACATTTAAATAGAAAGATCAGTTTGGATTTTTTGGATTCGGCCACTCAGAAGGTGCAAAGTCAAGGTTAAGGTTATTTTCAAGATAAATATGTTTTCATGAGTTGTACTCCAAGCACTTACTAAAGATCTCTGTTAATTATATTACTGAGAAATTTCTTACCTGATAGTTTCCATCTTTATGTAGATTTGGGAAGAAAGCACGCAAAATTCCTCCTAAAATCTTACTGGCAGTATCGTTTATGGATGTTTGTTTCAGGATTGAGGTCCAGTGATCTGGCAGAAAGAGAGACAGAGAAATGAGAGAGGAAATATTTTTCCCTTCAAATGGTTCACAGCCTTACTGAGAAGCTGATATTTAGTATAAATGTCCTTCTGTTAGGATTCAGTCAGTGCAACTAATGAATTAAGACTGAATCTGTATTTGGGATTCTGATGAGCAGCCATATGACAAGAGATATTATGCAGTAGCTTGAGGAAATAAACTGAAAGACATGTTTTAGTTTAATTCTTTAATCTAATCCGTTATTAAATTTTTGTGATGTGATGAGAAGTTTGTTATTTCAGTTATCTTCCAAAGAATGCAGCAAAATGATACTAATTATTGTCCAGGTGTTTCAGAGTCAAACTAATTCAGTCACTGTTTTCCAATTTAATCTGAAGCGATTGTTGAAGTCTAACAGATCCTAATATGACTTAAAATTTTACATAAAAATGTAAGTAGTAACCACAGATAATATAAGCTATAGCTGCCAAGGTCTTCTGCAAGGGAGTAAGTGATATTCAAAACCTGTTTTCACAGGTGAGACCACTGTGATTACAGCATTTTATTAGTGTGGACTTTCTGGTGCTTTCCACAGCTCTAAATCTATCACCTGTATCGAATATTTTAGGTAGGCTTTTATCCCATTTGCTGAACTGGACTGACACCAACACCTCATTCAGTTTTGAGAAGTGTAAGATTACAAGAGCTGAATCCAGAACATTAGCCAAGAGTGGGATTCCCCCTCCCAGGTGTGCTCCTCAATATCTGTAAGATATTACAAGGAAAAGATTCTGTAGTGCTTAGTGAGTCCAAAGTGGTGTTGCTAGTGTATTACTTCAACATTTTCACATTTCGTCACAGACCTCAAACTTCAATGTAAGCTTCTTAGGATTTTTTAAAACAGACAAACAAAAAGTAGTGCATTAATTTGAAGTAGAAGGAAAATGATATGTGGCTTTCAAGCATTTTAACCAATAAAAACTTGAAAATTGTGGTGTGCATTTTTTGTTCAGTTTTACGCTGATACCTCTAAAGTCCATTGCCTTCAGAAGAAGCCTAATTGTAAATTAGCATAATGCAAATAATGTTGTCCTGTGTGTAATTTAATCTCAGTATAAACAGCTGTTCGGTAACAGCCTTCGGGGTTTGTTAGAGATTAGTGGAGAAACAGCATCATGGAGACCAAAATACACAGCAGACAGGTCAGGGATAAAGTTTTGGAGAAGTTTATTGCAGGCTGGAGAATCCTGCCCTCTACAAATTCTGCATCTCTGAAATTGGCGAGAAGGTTTTGGTTTAAGTGTAAATATGTAAATATCCATCCATTTTCCATACCCACTTCTTCCGTACAGGGTCACGGGGGAGCTGGTGCCTATCTCCTTCGGTCTACAGGTGAGAGGGAGGGTACACCCTGGACCGGGTCCCCAATCCATTGCAGGGCAACACAGAGGCACACATGACAAACAACCATGCACACACACATTCACATCTAAAGACAATTTAGAGAGACCAATTAACCTAACGGGCATGTTTTTGGACTGTGGGAGGAAGCCAGCATAGCCAGAGAGAACCCACGCATGTAAGGGGAGAACATGGAAACTCCATGCAGGAAGACCCTAGGCCGGTAGTCTAACCCAGGACCTTCTTGCTGCAAGGCAACATTGCTACCAACTGCGCCATTGTGCAGCCCATATGAGTACTAATATGTTTTTCTCCATTTTTCTTGTACCCAAAAAGCATCTATGTTTTAGAATCTGCTTCTGAAATATATTAGAAACACAGGTTCATGTCCTGTAACTGCTTCCCACTTGAAATGTGTTCCCTTGCCATCTTAACCTGAAATCACCACTAGGGGGTAGACTAAAGCAACTTGGTAACACCCACCCACCCAGCCACATATGCCAACACATTATTTTTTTCAGCTTCAAATGAGTGCGAAAGCTTTTTAACTGTAAAGACCAGCTTTGTGCTTGCTGGCCAACCATCTCTCATGTAAACCATGTGAAAGCTAGTCATAACTTCCTGTTTTCTACAACAACCATATAAATAAGCAGAGATGGGATGCACACTCACACACAAGCACACATGCATATATAAACATACCCCTGCTGACCCAAACCAGACCTAAATGAGCTTTGCCAGCTCTTCTCATGTGGTCTCCCTTTGACGCTAGCTGGTCTGTTTGCTCAAACAGTTTCTCCTCACAGCTGCTCGCCATCCCCTGGCTTGATGAAAGGCTGCCTGTCTGTCAGCGCTAGGACAAACACAAAGGGACCTTGCCACATATATAATTAGCCTTGCTTCATAGGGATTATAGATCATCAGGAGGAGGACTCTTTCATTGTAATTTGTCCATCCCAAAATAGGAAAGTTGACAAAGAGAGACCACAGAATGCAGGATAGCTGCCATCGATGAAAAAACAGACTTTGATGCAAAAGATATTTAATTTTGAAAATAATTAGTTTTAATCAAAATAGTTTTTTATTTATCCATTGCTTCAGGGTAGATTGATATGTACATGATTTGTTAAAAGCTGCGTACACATGGTGAGGTTGTGATTGATCAGTGTAGGAAACCCAAGCAAGACAACAGTAAAGCATAATGTTGTTTTCTTCAAAAGTTTTCCTTCAGTCTTTTCCAGAAAACACACTCTTTCAGACCAAATGTGACATATGAATTGCAAGTTAGAACATAGTTTTAGCTTGATTTTTAGTGCAAGGAAGTTGTGAAAATGTGAGAAAATGTTTTTTTTTACTTTGTGTGAATGTTGTGTCTATCGGGTGTGAGATAGATGGCAGAACATCAGAAGCTGCTTTATGAGAGAATTCAAATGGCTTAGTATCCACTGAAAACTATAAACTCAAAACTATTCGGATCCTGACAGATTTAGATTTAAAATGATTTTCATTCCACTAAGACCTTTGGTTCACGTTGGAAATCCGACAGGCATCTCTCAGTAAATAAAATAATGTAAAAGGAGCTTCAGTTTAAGAAAACATATTCCTCTTCATTTATTCACTTTTTATTTAATAATAACATGCCAAAAAATTGTTTAGCTCCTTTTTTAATAACCAAGTAAAAACCTTTATGGACATTACAGCAGTGAAATCCTAGGTTTGTATGTTTCCACTGGTATTTTGTTTATTTATCTTTAATGATGGGCTCAGAGTCTTTAAGGTTAAAGGACCTCCTTGCCATCAGTCTAATCCACAAATTTTGTTCCAGAATCAAGTCAAGACTCAATAAATACATTAAAAAGTACCAAATAACTTCTTGTCAAAAGAAACATGTTGGCAAAATAAAAAAAATAAAAAAAACTTTAAACCTAAATCTGCCAGGGGTTTAAATAATTCTGAGCTGAACTCTATGCCAAAAAAAACAAAACTGAAACCGTGACCGTGTGGCAATTAAAACAAAAATACTTCAGCTTTATCATTGCCACATTTGGTCCTTAAAGGGCTGAAAGCAGTTAGGAACCAGGTAAATAACACAAAAGAGTTTTCGTGAACACAAACATTACGAATGCCACACTTACTACGCACCCACCTGCTGGCATACTAATGAAAAACTGAAAGCAAAGATCACTGTGAAATGTTTGCATACTTAATTGCAATCTTAATTCCAAATAATTTGCAATAAGGATCAAAACATTTTGCAGTAACTCAACATGTTGTGTCGTTATAAACACCAACACATCACTTTCAATGTAAAGAAAAACATAAAAAAATTCCCAATGATGAAACCATAAGGCTTTACAGTGTAGGGCCATATTAAATATTGAAACGTTTCATAGACATTTCAAATACTCTTTAAATAAAGAACCACGTGTTGGATAGGAATAGTATTATAATAAGAGCCAAAATTGTATTAAGACAATAAAAGCTTCAAGAACTGGCCTTCTTTAGGGGCCACTAAGTCTAGAATAGTTTGCATTTTGCCTGTTCTCTGTTGCACCACATGATCTAACACATCCCCGCCAAAAATAAAAAGAAGAATAACTCATACTTCTTTCACGAATAGATAATGCTTCTTTAGAATATATACAATCATGTTTCACTTCTGAAATTTGGGACAAACAACCATTAAGAATTTACCTTAAAAAAAACATTCTTAAAACATATTGATTTTCTTCATTAAAATTTGCAAAATAAAACAAACCAGTAATGAAATAGCTTATCAAATGCATAGCATTTTTCTCTTAGACATGAATTGCACATTTGGTGCAATAAAGTGACAATAAACAAAGGCTCTGTACAGATTAAACAAGCTTCATACCAGAACTTGATGTGTTTTCATATTGTAAAAAATAGCTTCTGCAAGCTTCACTCAGTGAAATGCTGAAAATTCATCATCATCATCTTTGGACAGACTCGGTGTTCTGCCAGCTCCTAGTGTGGCTAACAGAGTAAAGTTTCAACCATAAAAAAAACTGTGAAAATAATTTCCACATGGTGGATATTTAGGTAAGTAAGGAAAGTTGAATCATCCACATTTCAAACTTAGAGAATAGTCTGTAGACATAAGTGTGGAGAATGAAAGGTGAGAAATTAGATAAGTATTAACTATTAGTGTCAAAATCCAGCGGAAATTTCCATCCAACAAAAAAACATGTTTTTTCCACCATGAACTTAGTTCCCTAGAAAATTACCCATCACTTTTGGGAATAAAAAAAGTTTCCATCTAAGAAGGTCTGGGCATGATATGAGAAATAAAATAGGTATAAAACTCAACTAAAGAAAAATAAAAGTTTTTGTTTTCTCTTACTTTAAGAATAAACCAATTTATTTTTCTATTTTTGATGGATATTAAGGTTGTGGAGATAATCACTGTTTTGACAGTTGCTAGTCACCCTTCACTTTCCCAGTATCATTTCTTGAACTGGCAGCGTCTGTTCTCGCAACGTGCTATGGGAAATGGAGACTCCCTGAGACCTCAGGCAGCTCTGGAAAAACGGGGCTGTCTCATTGGCTTCTTCCTGCACGGGGCTCCCGAAGGCACCGTTCGGCCCTCCCTCGTCGCTGCTCTCAGACATCTGGCTGACATAGACGACGATGACGTCACCGGTAACATTCATCACCTGACCGCTGGAGATGAACGTGGTGTTGTGGCTGCCGGAAATAAGACCTGAACAGTAGAAAAATAACAGCAAGGAGTAGAAGAAATGGTTGGTTTCGTGACAAATTCAAAAGCAAATTTACTTCAACTGCTGAAAACATAGGAATTATGTAAGATTTTTAACTTCCTATATGACACAAGCCAATAGATTTTGAAACAAAGAGAAGAAATGAACCATGTGTTTGCCAATCCTTGGTGACTAAGACTGAGCCCAGTGGCACAGTGGGTTTAATGACAATGCAAGATGGCCACAAAAAGGCCATGGCTACAGATCGCTGTGTCATTTCCTTCCAGCCACTTTACAGTCTCCAGAAAGTTTCAGCATGCAAAAATCCAGACATGAACACCAGTATTTTAAGAAACGTTTAGGGATTTATTGAAAAGGTGGGCTGTTGCTGCCATTTAGTTCAGTTTACCTTAAATCTAATGACAGAAGTTCTACCTGGTGCAAATACACAGTTTACACAAGGAAAGTATGTAAATTAGCAGATAATTGAGCATTTTTGTTTCTTAAGTCACATTTAGCTGCATTGAGCCCCTGCTTCCCATTTTATCCCGCCTCCTGTCTGACTTCCCAGCCGATCCTCTGTGACTCACAAGTCACATCTCATATGTTCCGACCCACACACACGCAGAATCAGAGCAAATATCAGAAAACACATTTTAGTTGCTGTGTTTACACCCACATACGCTAAACTTTAAAGAACATCTAGGCTTCCTATGTTAAGACGACAAACACTGTCACTCCCTCATCTGAAGAGTCTCAGTGTTCCCTGTCTCACAGCCTTTTCTTGGAATAGCAGTCTGAGAAAAATGTGTCATTCGACCGCAGCTTTCAAAACAAAGCTCAATGGAATCTCATTGGCTTCTTACGAGTTATCATTTTCTTATTCTCCTTTATTTTTTTTTGGGATGCTCAACAGGTTAAGCAGTTAAAGTTTTGTTGTAATACATCAGAAATAAAACTTATTTTTTTCTCAGAAGCTGCTTGATAGATTCTCTGAACACCATCTTTCTGTCTATTATACGGCTAAGCGATATTTCAGGTGCCCAGGTAAAATCGCTGACTCCACCTTAACCTTTAAATAGCATGTACAGGAAGTGGTATTCAATCAGCTGTCATTACTGCATGATGGGAACTCATTTCAGATCTGCAGTCATGTAATTAAAATACCAAGTCATCAATGAGAGTCAAAAAAAGAGAGATGGTGTTTGTGTGTGTTGGAAGGGTAAGATTATAAAAGTATTACTCAAGCTGTGCACATCTTGTTTCAATTAAAGCTGTGGTCACTTTGCGCAACCCTATGGAACCCTGGGTAAACAGGAGCTTTTGTACTGGAGATGCACACAGACACACACATAGAGAGACTGAGCAGTGTTTGTTCCAGTGTGGTTCTGGTGGTTCTCATGCATCAAACACACACACAGCTTTTCCCTGCTCCCTGTGTGGTCCCTCACAAATCAGGGTCCAACTATCAGTACTGGCTTTAATAAATCATGGTTCTTGGAAATAGTCAGACAACTTATTGTTATTCTGACACCAAACCGCTGCTTTAAGTTCACTGAAGAACGTTCAGCTAATAATGCTTTAGTTTAAGCTGACCAGTGTAACTGTTTTTCTATCTATGCACCACCATTAAGTGCTCGAGCCACATTGCTGTAAATGAATAAGTTTCCCTCAACGTTTTAGCAGTACATACATATCAATTAGAACCAATGCCAGGGTTAACAGTAAATATCTTTCTTACAACTCATTTACATTACGAAATTACATTTTTTGGTATCCTTTCTTAATGCCGGTTTCACTATTAATAGTAAAAAGGTTTCTGCAAGTTTCAGTAACATAATTTAAAACTTTTTCAAAACCACTTTGATTGAAATTTAGAACCTTGATCATCTGCAATTTTGTTTTTCTTTGCCGGATTAAGCAGTTTAAAAATGATTATTTGAAGGGGGGTTCTAGCTAACTGGTGAAATCCTTGTCATGCCAAAAAATGTGAAATTTAAATATTTACATGAAGAACAACTTACAAACATGATTTTTTTTTATTTCAGTCCCCTCAAGAAACTACAAAAAGAAGAAACTACCATAATTTCTTCAAGGGCTTGCAGGGAGGGCTACATATCCAGAAACAAATTCCTTCTAGAATGACTGTTTGCTGCACTGCATCATGGGTGGCGTAGTTTTGTCACAGTGTATTAACACATGGATCTGAGGAATGCCACCAGTTCATTGTTTAAAAAATTGTCAAAAAAAGAAGTGACTTAAGTTTTAGCAGGCGAAATCTGTATTGTGTTTAAAGGCTTAAAATGAAAATTAATAGATTTAAGGGTTTTTGAGACCCAGTAGAAACCCTTTAAAATGACCTTTCCTATATATCATACTCTAGTGTGACACCATTGCAAAGAAAACTGCCTAGAAAAGCACAGACTAAATTACAAAAACAGAACTATGAACTGCACATGAAGTGCCGCATTGTCGGCACTAAGTTGGACCTGTTCCAGGTGCATGTTGGACTCCGGCAGGGCTGGCCTTTGTCACTGGTCCTGTTCATAACTTTTATGGACAGGATTTGTAGGCACAGCCAAGGGCCGGAGGGGGTCTGGTTTGGGCACCAGTGGATTTCGTCTCTTCTTTTTGCAGTTGACGTGGTCCGAGGCCATGGTTCTCAACCGGAAAAGGGTGGCTTGTCCTCTTTAGGTTTGAGGGGAGTTCCTGCCTCAAGTGGAGGAATTCAAGTATTCTGGGCTCTTGTTCACGAGTGAGGGGAGAATGGAGCGGGAGATCGACAGACAGATCCGTGTGGCTACCGCAGTAATGAGGACGCTGTGCCGTCCGTTGTGTTGAAGAGAGAGCTAAGCCGAAAAGCGAAGCTCTCGATTTACCTGTCGGTCTGCGTTCCTACCCTCACCTATGGCCATGAACTTTGGGTCATGACTGAAAGAACGAGATCCCGGATACAAGCGGCTGAAATAAGCTTCCTTCGTAGGGTGGCCAGGCACTCTCTTAGAGATAGGGTGAGGAGCTCGGCCATTCTGGAGGAGCTCGGAGAAGAGTAGAGCCACTGCTCCTCCACATCGAGAGGAGCCCGTTGAGGTGGCTCGGGTATCTATACCAGATGCCTCCAGGAGGTGTTCCAGGCACGTCCCACTGGTAGTAGGCCTGGGGGATGGCCCAGGACACATTGGAGGGACTATGTCTCTCGGCTGGCCTGGGAATGCCTTGGGCTTCCCCTGGAGGAGGTGTTTGGGAAGAGGGACATCTGGGTGTCTCTGCTGAGTCTGCTGCCCTCGCGACCCGGTTCCGGTGAAGCGAAAGACAACGAGCACGAGTACGTGAACTATGACCGACTATTAACCAATTCTAATATTATTCTGCTCCAGGCATTCACACGCCACATATGGACAATATAATTGGCTAGTTGGATAGACTCTAACTGATCTTAATGCACAGACCTGATGTATATCTTTAATGGTTGAGAAACTACAGCTCACAGAGAGTCCTGGGGGCATTGAGGAATCATAAAGAAAAAATGTCAAGAGTATCACTACTAAATATTTTCCTACTATTGTGCAGGCCTAAATAAATGTATTGCACATTGACATTTTTCACATTCATTTTTAACTCAACACAAGCTCATTTTACTTTTAAAAACCTTCAGTTAAAGGTACTTTCATAAAAATATTCTCTGGTGTTATCCATACCTGAGGTAAGAGTTGGTTCAGCCAGCTCACTGTGCAGGCTCTCTGGCGAGCACTCCAGTTCTGACTCCTCCAAAGAGAACTTGTTCTCCTTGCTATTCCCGCAGAAAATTCCCTGGCCGTGTTCCAACCTGGAGGCCTCTTGTGTCTTGTCCAGGTACAGCTCTCCAGCAGATGTAGACATCATCACTGCACTGACCAGGGTCATAGCGGAGGCTTCATTGTTTTCAGACGAATCAGATTCTGTGCTTGCCAGTCTGTATAATTCGTCCTGTTTTACCAGCGACTTGTCAGACAGGGTGGACCTGGACTGCGTCGCCTGAGCCTGGGACAACGGGAGGCAGAGGTCAGGAAGGGGATTGGATGGAAGAACAAGAGAGGAGGTGTGGATGACAGGAGGACACACTGAGACCAGTGATCTAACACATGTCTCATTCATAGATGTGCCCATCTTTTCCTGATCAACCCTTTCCTCAGGTAATTGATTGTCACTTTTGTCCTCTTTTACATTTTCCTCTCCATCCTTTTTTACTTCGAGGCCTCCGCATGAGCATGTTCCTGTTGTCCCGGGAATAACAGCCTGGCTACAGTCCTCATTCTCCCCTACTTCAAGTGGCTCGCGAACGAGACTGACACACATACAGGAACTTGCCAAAAGTGGAGAAGCATTAATGACCTCCTCTTCTGACAGCTCCTCTGGTTCACTAGATCCTTGGCTCTCTGTCTCTGTCACTTTGTTCTCCTTAACCCCTTCTTTTTCTGCTGTTTCCTCTGTGAAGGGCAGAGAGATCCTGACACAGGGAACAGAGGCTGGGAAGGTGCATGGCGGGCCAATCTCAGGACTGGGGGAAGCTTGGCAGATGAGTTTAGTCATCTCACACGGTGTACATTTGGAGCCAGCAACTTCTGGTATTCCTCCTCCTGCAGCTCCACTGCGGTAAAGAGGGGCCAAAGTCTCCTAGAACGAAACAAACAATGATAGATTCAACTAAATTCAAGTATTTTACTTCAATGAATAATCAGGTATGTCAAAACTTTGTGTGTTAAACTTTGTGCTAGAAGAACAAGCTTCAAAGTATTTTATTGAAGTTTTATGTGATCGAACAGCACAAAGTATAAATAATTCTAAGTAATTGTAACATCGAAAGAAAGTTATGTGTGTTTCACGCATTTATATTCATCCCCCTTTACTTTTAACACTCCTAAATAAAATCAAGTACAAAGAACTGCATTAAGAGTTCACACAATTAATAAATAGTCCACCAATACAGTCTGCAGTTTGCCACAAGAAAAAGCTGCTCTGGTGAGATGAGACTAAAATTGTCAAATATTATGTTTGGTGGAAATCTACTCCTGCATTGGAATGGCCCAGTCAAAGTCCAGGCATAAATTCTACTTGAAACTTTACGTTGATAGAAGCTCTCCAACCAATCAGACTGATCTTGCACTATTTTGCAGAAGAGAACTGGCCAAAATGTTGATCTCTAGAAGTGCAAAGCTGGCCGTCACATACACACCAAAAGACTTGCAGCTGTAACTGCAGCAAAAGGTGCTTCTACAAAGTATTTACTCGGGGAGATGAATATAAATGTATGGCACACTTTTCAGCTTTGTATTTAAAAACCATGTATCATTTTCTTACACTTCCCAACAATGTGTAAAACTGTTTGTGTTTTTTTATCTTGAGAAAATATGAAAAAGATTATATACTAGTTACCTGTTGTATCCTGCTCCTCTTCAGATTCTGGACGCAGGATCGAAGATTAACTAAAATATATAACAAAACATACAGTGCTATTTACTAAAATGCTGAGTGGAAATGTCCATTTGTTTGCCGCTACATGCAAAATTCTGAAACAATACGTTCAACACTGAGGAAACACTGAAGCACAAAACAGGAGGAAAAGGTTAGTGGTTAAAGATGACTTTCAACCTACCAGAAAGTAGCTTCAGTTTGTCCTTGTAGCAGAAAAGCAGCAGAATGAGGAGACACAGAACAGTAATCACTGACAGCAATGAAACTACAAACCAGGAAGGTGCTGGACCTGTAACAACAGATAAATAGAAGCTTGCTTTTGTGGTCTGCATCTTATTATTTAGTACAGTAAAAAATGTATAAGTCCAAAACACATTTCTTCATATTCCTTTGAAGATTTGAACTTTGAAGTCACAGAAATGTTTTGCAACTATATTTGTGCATTATACGTTAAGAAAACTGCTTAGTGACACACTGCAGTGGCTGTCTCACCAATGACAGGCGGTCCACACTCTGCATCAGCCTGAGCGCTGCCTGCTTGCTTCTCGCTCTTGCCCTCGGCCTTACAGCTGGGATAAGAAAAAAAAAACTTTATTTAAATATATTTTAAACATACTGAGCATATTTTAGAATATTAAAATCTTTATTTCACAAATATTAAAATTGTAAAATGTGCAGAGTATATTTGACAAATAATAGTACACTTGTGTAAACAAACATAAAGGCCACTTTAAGTGTGTTTTATATAGATATAAGTTTGCAGGAGTGCTATAGTATGTTTTTATTATTAGATTTCCAACATATTCTTAAATATCAACATAGATTTTGAAACCATTGAGACTGATATTTCTCATTAGACGGAAAAAAAAAACATCCTTAAGCTGGATCTGGAGCATTCCAATACGAAGAAGAAATACAAAACTCATCTTAAGAATTGATATGGACAGAACCTGATGAACATGTTTCTTATAGCTAATGGTAAATAGAGCTACACAAGTGCATTTAACCTCCATCATATGTTATGGTATTCCAAACTGAAGACTGCTTTTCCTTACTTGGTCCACTCTTTGCATTGGTCCTGATCCTCCTCAGCAGAGTAAAACCCATTCTTACATCCAACACAGATCTTCCTTCCATTTCTTGAAGCTGGTAAAAAAAGAAACACTCATTATCATATATTAGTGATGTACAGCCATCCGGAAAGGTTTGATATGCATGGATGTGTTTGCTGTTAGACTGTCTCACCAGGGTCTTCCTCAAGTCCCCAACCAGGCCCACAGGTGGGTATCTTCTCACAGTATTCGCAGTTGATGAGAGAACACTGGAAACCAGGCCGGCATTGACACTGTTCCTCTCTCTTTAGGTCTTCACTGTGCTCATTTCTTCTCAAAAATCCCTTACCTAGAGGCCAAAGAAGTGAGCAAGTTAGTGAAGACAGATGCTTTCTTTGGGATCTTGACATTTTTAGGAAA
This sequence comes from Crenichthys baileyi, assembly GCA_036173005.1. Lineage (NCBI taxonomy): Eukaryota > Metazoa > Chordata > Actinopteri > Cyprinodontiformes > Goodeidae > Crenichthys > Crenichthys baileyi. Next base: position 184,653 of record JAHHUM010000069.1, on the reverse strand, counting down.
AAGCCATAGATGCTCACCCGGATCACAGTACTTCTTTTTGATACAGGTCATGTATCCCGTCCAGCCAGGTTGATACGTATCATGACTGCAGTGTACACAAACAGTGTCCTGAGATTCGTTGCAGGGAGAAAGCACACGCTGACCTAAAGAAAAGGCAATCAGAAGGATAGAAATAGATGAAACTACAAGTACATGATTACAGAACGCACGTAGAAACTACAAGAGGCAAAGAAGATAAATGAGCATAAATTCTAGAAATTTAGAGCCTCTTTCCTCTTGTTCTGTAGTAGCCCCTTTTACAGTTAAAATCCAGCTATAATCTGTATGCGACTGGCTGTGAGAACATTTGCCACTGCTATTTTCAGCCAAATGTTATGTTTTTAAACATCCTTCCTCTTTTGAAATTACTTTGCAAAGGAAAAAAGCATTTTTACTTCCTGCTGATTCCATTGAGAAAACCAGCTGCACAGTGTTCTCGACCTGGTGTTTTACTCTCATGTGCATGTGTGTGTGTGTGTGTGTGTGTACATGCGCTTGTTGTTACCTGGTGGACACTTTTTGCAGCACGTGGAGTCGTTTAAGTAATAATTTTCTTTGCACTGGGCTGATTTGGAAATAGCGTCCTAAAAGAAAATGAGATTACTTTAGTGCATTTATACAGGAGGGATTAGGCTTGTGAACCTATACCACTGGTTTACAATTTTTAAGATTTTTTTCCAAAATTCAGATCACCTTTAAAATGGAAAAGACATTGGATTTTGAGAAAGTTCTATGAGGATGGCTCAAATATTTCTGAGATATGTTCAAGATTTTTTTCCACCCTCTCAGAACCACCTGACCAGAGCAGTATTTAAACACCTGAAGCAGCAAATGAAGCTCTAATTAGACAGAGCTTCAAACTGTAGCAAAATGCTGCAAAAGTACACCGCTTAGTCTAACAAATGCATGCAGTACACACCCTCGTGTCTCTCCAAACCTGTGGCTTGTGAACTCCTCACCACATTGCTGAATTAGAGAATCTGGCTGTTATGACAGAGGTGGTGCCAAAGCCACAAACGCTATATATAAGGGTAGAAAAATACAAGCTAGGGGCCTGACTGCACTTTGTACTGCAACCAACAGTCGTCACGTTCTCATTCTGCTCTTTTCAATTTATGTTTCCAATGAAAGTATGCAGTTATTTATGCTGTGGCTTGCACTGCAAATAAATACAGAGACCGTACAGAGCATCACATTTCCCCACAGGTAATATTTAGAAACATTATCTTAATTTGTCTGCTTCTTCAAAAGCTTTATTGACATTACAGTTCAGATTACAGTTAAGGTAGCGGTTTGTTGATAAGGATGTCAACCTTCCTACACTGTAAGTGGGAATGTTTGGTGGGCATTACATGTTAACCATCAACACATTTACATCAAACATTTTTTTTAATTTCACAAAGAACCTGAATAAATAAATAAGCAGTTTTTAAACTGATGATTACATTTATTTATCTAAACCAAGCCTATGTGAAAAAGTAACTGCCCCCAACTGATAGCGCGAGATATGGCTGCAATAATTATAAATGGCCTGTCTAAGGTCATGCCACAGCATCTCATTAAATTTTCTGTCCAGACTTTGACTAGGCCACTTCAAAACTTGTTGAGTTTTAACCCATAAAGACGTTAGTTTTCTGGTTTCTTTGGATTATTTTTCTGCTGCATTACTAAGTGTGCCTTAACTAAAGGCTATGAACTAATTGCTGGACATTGTCCTTCAGGGTTTACTTGTGGAATTTATGGTTTCCTCAGTTATGCCAAGTCATCCAGGTGCTGAAGCCCTAGACCATGACACCACTACCACCTTGTCTGATTGTCAAAAGCAAAAAAGAATAAATCTGTGAGGGGCAAATAATTTACAACACATTCATTTATCAGACACTTTAATCAAGTTAAAAAGAAATAACAGTTTTTGGTGTTGGACATTTTGTTTTTCTAAGCAGAAAATTAAAATATTTACATCTTCCACACATTTTTCTCACCACATCTCCATGTTAAGCAGTGTTTAGCCTCCATGTCTGTCTGTGCAGCCTCAGGCAATGGCAGCTCAACAAGAACACTGGCTCGCGTTTAACTACCTCCTCTCAGACGCACATAGCGGCCAACCTTTGTTTTATATTCTAACCAAAGCGATAATGATGCACAACACTCATAGCTTGCACCAAAGAGCTAATAAGGACCATGTGCTGCAGCAAAACACCCAGCCATCATCCATCCATCCATCCATCCATCCATCCATCCATCCAGTTTTAGTCTCTACATCTTGCCTAGAATGCACGGGAAGCGAGATGCTGGGAACTGTGGTTTTGTTAGTCCCATATGTAAATACAGGGTCTCAGTTATGTGTGGCAATGTGTTTTGACTAACTAAAAATATATATGTAAAAGAAAAACCGATGATCCACCCTATAAGATTATAGGTTGCCATAATGGTGAAAATAAAATCTCTAACCACAATGCTAACTTTATTTGCCACATGTGGTCAAATCTCCAAATGCATACTATTTCATAAAAAACTAAATATGGAAAGAGTGGAGAGGGGAAAATAGTCAAATGGGAAGGATAAAATAGGCATTCCAAAATGAAAGGGGAAAAAATGGACAAAGAGGCATTTAGAGTTCCCTCTTCACCTAAAAAAACCCATTTCCCTTAAAGTTTTCCAGGCTAGTTTGTTTATCTTATAAAACATCTTTCACTGCCCATGTGATAAAGTCAAACACGGTTCTGAGTCAAGCTGAAATCCATTTGCCTCCAGAGAACGGGATAATTTGCATAACGGTTGTAGCAGCTACCAGGCACGGAGCCAGGAGATGCATGGTGTGACTTTATAGAGCTCTGGGGGTTTAAGTGATCTGAGATAAGGAGCCAAAAAGCAATATTGCACAACAACTGAATCTTTGTGTATTAATTGCACCTTTGATTTAAGTCAATAAAATAAACCTCTGATTCTGTCACCGGCAAAAGTAGATGTTACAGGTTAATCGTATCTTATTACAGGGTAAAGGAGGAGGAGGTGATTTTCCATCAAAAAAAGTTATAAATAATTAAGGAATAATGCAAAGTTGTAATAAATAATTAAACTGTGAATAAAACAATACATTAAGTTCATGAAAACTCAAAGGACGACAAAACTGACACATTTTTAAGACTCTTTAATCCTTTCTAATGCTTTTGTGTTGAAGCTGACCAGAGTGTATTATAGGAATGCCAAAAACATCAAAAAATTACTTTTTTTTTTTTTTTACAACAACTTCCATTATTATCCATTATTGCAAGAGTTGTTTCATGTTGGCCAGATGAATGGAAAACACACAAATACTACACTAAATGCTCTAGTTCCCTTTTATCAAATCAAGTTTGGATGTGAGGTCTAAACGAACATTGTGATTGCTTAGGATGGCTCAGATATGGCACTAATTACTCTGGTGGAGGTGAAAGAACATATTCACTGACAGGAGATTTAATGATAACTAGCATGGTTTGAAAAGTGCCTGCTTTGGGGGATAACTGTACGAGGAAATGGAATCAGTCAACAAAAAGGAGATGACACTTGATGCCTACTGGATGGCTAAAGGGAAAACTTGGCAGATGGATGAGTACATTAATGCTGGTACAAATGGAGGAGTTTCATTGAAAACACTGAGGACCCATTATTGTGGGGAAGCAAGTAAACAATTCCACTAAAGTGCACCATTTTCATGATTTACTGTTTTTTGTATCTGAAGTTCTGAACATCTTGAAGTCATTGCCCATTGCCCAATATCTTACAGACAGTTTGAGACGAATTTGGAATGAACTGGGTAGAAGTGGTTGAAAACCTACATGAAGGGGAATTCTAAGGGGATATTGTGAGCAAATAATGGCAAGACCACTGTAAGAATAAACAAGAGCCAAAAAGGTTTGCAGAGTCACTTTAAAGCATTGGCGGAAAATATTTCTTCCCTTCCAGGTTCTGACTCTTTTTCCAGGCATCCACTTGATGTTTGGTCAATTCACAGCTTGTAAAAACCTTTTTTTTTTCCTCTTGTGCCATTGGCACAATGATCCCTGCCTGGAAAAGATGTTAGTGCCAGTCCAGGCTTGTCCTCTTTCGACACATTTTGGAGCAGAAATATAAAAAAAAGGAAAAGCATTTGATCTAGTCAAGGCATTTTCAAGCTGCCTTACCGTAAAACAGCGACAGAGCACTGGTGCCCAGCAGTCCCCCCACTAGAACCACATCTTACAAACCTCTGCACCTGGACAGTGTTAGCTGCTTGGACTATACAAAGTGGACAACATATTCTCACTTTTCTCTTTAAGCCTTGAGATTTTGTCATTTATTCTGAAGGAAAACAAAACAAAGGTGTTTCAAATGGGCTTAAATAGCAGCAATATTGCTTTGGTGGACTGATTTACAGTTCGTCTCTGTGCGTATAAAGTAAGTTAATGATTTCTTTAGTGAGAGAGAAAGGTTCATGTAAATAAATTAAGCTGACAAAACCTCTACAAGAATAATGAAATCACCATGAATCTGAAGACGTTAGGGAAGTTTTAGCAGTGGGACGAAACACGATAACCCCAAAACCACGGTGCGCAAAACAGTGCGATTGTTTGGACAATTACGCATGCATACCAACAAAATCAGTTGCAAAACAAGAAAAAAGTATGCTTCTTTTACCTGTGCGGAAAAGGTGACGAGGACAAACGTTATCCATCCTCGGAAAACCCACATCTTTTAAGAGTTATAGATGCTTCTGCGTCTTAACGCACAGCCCAGAGATCAGAGCCCCCCCCGCCCCCCCACCACACTCTTCTCCAAGTTTCCTCACTGCACACCACGTCTTCTTGCTGTGTAGCCAGAGGGTGGTAGAGCTTACGCGCAAACTGTCAGGGCATTCTTGCTTCTTCATTCCCCGTTAAGCAACAGCAGCTCTCACAAACCCTCTCATCTTCCCTCGGCTTCTATTCACAATGTGTGTAAGAGTCTACATGCGGCGACTTGTAAAAGCTGCGCGACCAGAGGGACTGAGGGAAGGGACAAACTCCTCCCACCCTGTCATAAATGTAAATGCAGGAAAGACTCCCCTTTGCCACTATATTTCATTAATGCGCTGTTCTTTGGTTATGTAAGTTTGGATTAAGGTAAAAAAAAAAAAAAAAAAAAAAAAAAAAAAACAATACCGAGGCGGAGCAAGGAAATGTAGACACAGGTGACCAAGCTGAGACTTTTACTTTTAAGAATCTAATGAGGGTTTTATTTTTTTCTGATTTTTGTAAGTCTGTGTTATCCAACAGGGGCTTTACATTGGTGCAGCTTTTAGCACTGTTGTGTTGCTGCAGCAAGGCCCTGGTTTGGAATCCCTGCCAAACTCCCTTCTGCGTTTGCATGTGTGGGTACAGTCTAAATGCATGTTAGGGAAATTTGTCACTTTAACCTGTCTTTAGGTATGAGTGTGTGCATGGCTGGTTGTCTGTCCTGTATGTCGGCCTCTCACTCACTGATAAAAGTACACAACAGCAAAATCAATCCGGAGCTGCACGGTGGTGCGGTTGGTAGCACTATCGCCTTCCAGTAAGAAGGTTCTTGGTTCAACTCCTGGCCAGAGGTCTTTCTGCATGGAGTTTGCATTTTCTCCTTGTGCATGTGTGTGTTCTGTCCAAGTACTCTAGCTTCCTCCCACAGTTAGAAAAACATTGGTCTCTCTAAATTGCTCTTAGGTGTGCATGGTTATTTTTTGTGTGTCTCTGTGTTGCCCTGGATTGGCAACCTAACCAGGATGTACCTTGCCTCTTGCCTGTAGACTCCTGGAGATAGGCACCAGCAACCCTGTACGGAAGAAGTGGTTATTGGAAATGAATGAAAAGCAATCTGTATTATCCACCCATGAATGGCAGACAGGTTTATGTCATGGTACATTTTTTTTTCTTAATACTTTGTTCTTTTTGGTAGGTGAAGCAGCAGCGTTTCCAGGCACACGTTGGAGCACGGAACCAAATTGTAATTGCCCTGCTTTTTAGGCATTGCTCTTCTATATAAAGCTCATATTGCAGGTTAAACCAGAAAGAAAATTAAGACTTCCCTTTGAAGTTCACCATCTCCTACCAATAGTTGATGCTACTCCAAGAACAACACATTTTAGCATAGAAGTCCTAAACTAGATGTCAGGTCAACAAAAACTTTAATCATGCAACAGACAAGATATAGCACTCCATTTCCATCAGGAAAATGTTTTTGTTGATTCGCAACAAAATTCGTAAAAGCTACAGTAGCGGCTCAGAATCTGTTTGGACTATTGCAATGAAATTGTTAGCACCTTTTGAGGACAATTTGTCTATGAAACTTTTTGAGTATCGTTTCACAGCTCCATTTCTGTACAAATCCAATACCAATATAAGTATTGACACTAGGTGGTAATATTTCTTTCTTACTAAAGAATTTCCAAGAATTTTTCAGCTAATTTCTTTATTTTAGTGACTTTTTGAAATTTCGAGTCAGTGCTGCCGATACAGTTACCCCAGATTGTCATGGGTGTCCTCCTCATCAGATAATCATATGAACTTGAACATTAAAGGCTTTCAAAGCAATGCAAAACTTGCTGTTGGGCAAAGGGAAACTTTCAGGTCGAGAAACAATACTCTCTTTTAACTATCTTTTTTAAAACCCTATCGGACATTTCATATTATTGATCTAGCAAATCCAAAAACCTTACCTTTTCGATAAAGCTTATAGTTAGAATGGCCTAGGTTACCCTGGGCTATCTATGTAGTTCTGCTGCTGTAGGTTTAAACTGCTGGAGGACATAATAATCGCTATCCCTCACTCTGCTATATTCCCCTACTACTCTCCAATTTTAAGTTTTTTGCTGTTGGTTCAACTTCTACTCTGTGTTCTTTCTGTTTTTTTCTTTTCTCTTCCTCGAAGCTACGCCTGGCTCTGTGTTTAGCTGTTATACCTCCCGGAGAGGGGCATCAGCTAAGCTACTCCTGCCAACAACTTTATGTTCTCCTTCTTCAGATGATATACTTGGCTCTGTTTTTCAGTGTTTAACCCTGTCACTCCTAGACATAGCTACTGGGTGAACGTTTACTATTACTAAATGTATGAGCTCTCTTTTCATACTCTAGACTTGAAAACTGGCTCAGAGCTTCTCTGCTTTGCTGTCTTTCTCTCCTAGATTAAACAACTAAAGGGGCTACTACTGCCTTTAACATTTTACTTTTCTTTCTTTTGAGTATATACTCTGTTCTCTCAAACCCCCAGTTGGTCATGGTGGATGGCTGCTCACACTGAGCCTGGTTTTGCTGGAGGTTTCTTCTTGTTAAAGTGGAGTTTTCCATCCCACTCTCGCTATATGCATGCTCAGATTGCTGCAAAGTCAGTGACACAATGCAAGGATTGTCCACTGTCGCTACATGCTCATCCAGGAGTAAATGCTTCAGGTCACTGACTCGATGCAATCTGCTAGGTTTCCTTAGAAAGAAAACCTTTGAATTAACTTGAATAATAAACTGAATTTGACTGCATTGTTTGATAACTAGGATCAATTATAATGTATGTATTTAACTTGGAATCCGTATTATTTGATTGAATTGACTATTTTAGGTGCCTTGAAATGACGTGTGGTGAATTGGCGCTATGTAGATAAACTGAATTGAACTGAAGTTCAGAAGTAGCCTGTAAATGAAATTTAAGCATTTTTTCATTAATTAGTTTCTGGCCTTCTGAAATTAGAGGATTTAATAATTTAACAGTTTTGTAAAGCTTTTATCATCCTTGAGTATTTCTCTAAAACTGATGGTTTCCATTGAAGGTTTAATGCTTTGTTTTTAATTCAGGATGACATCACAAAGTAGTTTTGGTTTAGAGAAACAAAGCTCAGGTGTGTTTTGTTTGTTTACTCACTTCATGAAGTACTTCCTTTGGAAAATAACTAGTGGTGTCCACATGCAAAAGTGTGGGATGAACACTCCAACCCACAGGCGTAGGTGGCTCATCCCCTGGCCACCCACCGAATGACGTAAAATTTTACTGTGGTGGGTGGAAATTCAAAAAGACAACACAGCCTTGATGCCAACTCAAAAACAAAGTGCACATCATCTTACTAGAGCAGTTGGTCACGCGAAACTTCTTATAATAAATGGTCAGACTAGCTGAGTGATGACCTCACACACTAGAGCTGGACCCATCCAGGTGTCAGAGGAGGGAAAACATGTGGTCAGATTTTACTTTCCTATTTAGGCTTTTCATCATGGAACCTGAGTGGGATGGGTCCATCAAATAGTTCCTGAAGTGTGGGCCTAGTAAACAGTTTTCATCATGTCTGCAGTATACAAAAGTAATTTGTATGAAGTGTAATTGCCTCCAGGAAATACTGCAGATGTTCCCTATTCCTAGGAAAGACAAACAGCTCTGTTTTAATTTCCCTGTGAATTTGCATGGCTCAACCTACCTTGGCATGTGAGGAGATGGAAGGTTGGAGAAAGCTGAGAACATAATCTCTTCAAGTTGACAGTTATGCAAATCTAAAATCAAACTGTGCATTCTTGGACAACTTGCGAAATCCTTTTTTCATGAAAATACTCAAAGTCATGAACTAATACTGAAAACCGAAAATATGAAAAAAGTGACCATTTTAGATGATTATATAAGTGTGGTTTTAGTTTTTTTTCACAAATATTCGTTCATTATATCTGAACCAAAATCTCCAACAGTCCGGTTTACTGATTCTTTTGGAGCACACAGGGTAAGTAGAACACTGAGATCTGAAATGTTGCCAGTAAAGTTAATGGCCTGTGTTCCAGTAAAAACTTGCTGAAAGAAGCTGTTTTGTGGCAAGTCTTTTGGCGCTTTTGCACGCAGTAGCAATTAGAATTTAACTCTTAGCATTCAAAAACCTCAGATTGAATATAAATGCACTGGGAAATTTTTCATCAGATCTATCTTTGACTTTAGACCTAAAATGATGCCACTGAGAGGCAGTGATTTAATCTAATTTTACTCATTAAAAACACAGCAGCAGAATTTGTTTCAATTTGTAAAAACTATAGAGATTTGGCAAACACATGCTACTTCTGACATACAATCTTCTGACTTAAGCGGCAACTGAAAAGGGTCAGTTCACAACGTAGGGGTACTTTAGACGGCCTATTTATTTATTTTTTATTATATATTTTTTTTAACCGTGTCCTGTGCAAAGAAGTGCTCAGAATTGTTGTCTGAGTTCCAAGAAAAAGCCCAACAGATTTACTTTCACAAGTGGAGCAATAAAGCTAACGGTTTAAAGCTCTGCTTGATATTTATAAAAATAAACTTTATTAGAAACTGCTTTGGGATTATTTCAATTGTTATGGACACTGAGAGAAAAATGAAACGAAAAAAAAGAAGCACAAAAGAGAGAAAGGGTGGACAAAAGGAAAAGGGGAGAGAAGGAGAAAAGAATGGAGAAAAGAAAGAAGGATGAAGGGAATACAAGACAACACCCTGCTTGCTTCTACACCTGCAGGAATATTAACAGCTTTTTTTCTTTACCAAAAAGTGCACCGTACTTATGAATGCAACATGTATTTAGTGGTAAATGTGGCTCAATATAGAACATTTGTGAATCTGTTAACACCTGCATCTAAACATCTGTGGGTCTGAGTGTGGCCGCGCTTACAAGGTTTCTCTATAAAAATATGCAATAGCGAGTGTGAGGAGCCACAGACCTGCCCCCCTGAAACTGGAACAGAGCCATAGACATCCAAAGGCCCCCAAGAGCACAGGAACCCCAGGAGAACCATCGCCAGGACTACCGCGACCCCCCCAAAGAATAGCAGGGGAGAGTCCCAGGGGAACCACCCAGTAGCCACAGCACAGAAGCCCCAGGGAGCTGCAGCGACTAGCCCACAGGCCCAACCAGCAGCCATCTACGCCCCGAGCAGATCCAGCCATGGACCCAGAGACCTGAGACCCCGGGACATATCACTCCCCACGCCGAGGCCCGACAGAGCCCAGGAGTCCAGGCCTCTGCAAGCAGCCACCAGGAGTGAGTCGGCACACCAAAGCACCCAGCCCCGGATACCGAGAACCACAAGTACACCGGTGGGCAGAGACACCAACCACCGGCAGGTAGTGTGGCGGGGAGGAAATAGGCCCCAAATTTGATGGGGGCTCTAAACTGGACCAGGAGAGGGAGCAGCCCAAGAGCCAACCTGACACAAAAAACAGGTGCATACAGTAACAATCACACATTCATGCCCTCATGCGTACACATAAAAACAGTCACACCCTCGCACCCAATGTTAAGACAAGAATGGACGTCGACACTCAATCAGGGTCTACTCAAAAGCCCAGACATTAATAGAGAAGGAATACTGTGGTGGGAGTTTATATGGATAGTTTGGGACTTTGAGGTGATTTTCTGTAAAGTAACCCGCAACAGTTTTCCTACTAGTTGTGAACAAATGTTATATTACCATGAGTTGATTGAAAAGTGAAGATATTCCTCGTCCTATCAAAAATTGCAGCTGAAAGCTTGTGGAGCCAACATATACCTAATTAATAACTGTACAGATGACTTTGAAAAATTAAAAATCCCACTGTGGATAAATGAATGTCAAACCAAAATAAGTATACAGTGAAGTGTGCCAAAATTCCCCCACATCAATGTGAAAAACTGAAAAGGTCACACATACGGCTAATTCTTCAATATTTTGCTATTTAAGGCAGATTTTTCAAGCTATTACATCATCAGTACCAAGTTTTTCCACAACATCTCAGTACTGTCCCACGTAGGTTGATGCTATCTATCTGGGGATGTTCATTTTAGGACCTAGTAGGCACCAAATGACATTTTTATTATGTCCTGATATGTAAAATCTAAAAACCTTCAGTGTCTTTTTTTACTTTCTACCACAACGTTACATATAAAGTTGTTTTTGAAAAGAAGAAAGGAGCAAACTATTCACTGTCGATGCAAAATGACACACAGTGACATATCTGTCTGAATGGATGCATATATACGAAGGCACAGGCACGCCTACATGAGCCACTTTCCTACCAATCCTGAATGTATCTAGTATTTGCCCACCTGGTCACTTATCACTGATGGTAGTAGAAAATTATCCTGAATATGCAAATTCTGCTTTATATCACAGAGACAGCTAATTCACACTAGTTGACCACTAAATACATCTGAGAGCTCCCCTCATTTTAAAAAAAATTTAAAACACAAATCAATGTAGCGGACTGGACAACAGATCAGCAAGAGGGGACTCTACTTTAACTGACTACATAACAGAATTTATATGGCGAAAATACATATGTGAGCATGCGTGTGTGGTGGTGTATGGGGGTAGGTGTATGTTGAGTGAGATGTTGGGAATGCCCCATAAAATGGACTTTGGTTTGTTGCACAAACTGAACAATAGACCCCAACAAAAAGCTGATTGTGAGAGACAGTAGGCGTAATTTTTTTCTTTGAACTGGCTTTGTTTTACAGCTTTTAACACCTGCCGACACCTTGACCCCTGAGCCGCAGGGAGATTGGGGAAGGCTCTTCCACAGTCATGAAGTCAACGGATCAAAGCCGTGAGCCGAGAGTCAGTGAAGGTTCCAGAGGTACCTTAAAGTACACAACCAATCCATCGTTTATTACATCGTGACACAAATTTCAAATATACATAGAGTACCATCCTCCTCAGGTCAGTGTATGATACAGATATTTGCTGTTTCTCTTTGAGCCTCTCCAAAATGGACATTAAAACCCAATAACATTCAAAAAAAAAAAAAAAAAGTACAATCGGAGACACTGCAAGACATAGACAAGGTGCAACGGCCAGAGAACGTAAAATTAAGACCAGTGTTTGCTTCAATGTTACATTGTCAGGATGAATGAGGAAAAAAATAAGTAGTGATATTTATTATGTATAAGAATGCAATATAAAGAACAAAAAAGTTAAGTGAAGTGCAAATTTCTTTGGAAGTTGGAATAAAGTTCACTTTTTCCTTCATTAAGACATAAATAAGAAATCATAAAATAGGAAGCTGTCAAACACAGACTTTAAACAAATAAAGGCAAGACAATAATTATAGTTTCAAGTAGGCAAGACTTCTAAGAAGTACAGACACACTGTACAAGTCATTTTAAACAGATGCTCAGCCTTGTAGTTCGAACTGTTCCCAAAATTTCCCAAATAATTTAAATTAACACACGTTTTTTTAAAGAAACCTTTTACCCCAAAACGGCACCCTTTAAAGTTTTTCTTGAAAACCTGAAGGAGAAGCTCAGAGCCATGTTTCCCGGACTGGATGACCTCTAAAAGTTTAAGTCCAATCCAATTCTGTGATAGTTTTAAGTCCAGAAATGTCAAGGTAACAAGTTCCTCGTCATCACTTTGCGTTCATATCTATAGTGTTGGTTTTTTTTTCTCCGCTGCCTCTTTTTCTGAAATTAAAATGTTAACACTGACAAATAAAGCTGGGTTCCCATTTCTTGTGTCATGATAAGGAATTAGGAGGAAAAGTAGAAAAAAAAGGGAAAATCTTCACTGGCTTTTACTGCAAACGTCCCCCCCCCCAAACAATAGTTCTTATCTCTGCAGTATTGTTTTCAAGTCTGATCATTCATTTGACTGAACAACACATCTGCATTAGTACTTTGGGCAGAACCAGAGCTTTTTTCACTAAAACAAAATGCTCCCTAACAGGGGTCTCGTCAGTTTATCGTCGTAGCTCATCGGGCGTCAGTCAGTTACTTCTTTCTCTGGAAGACGTTGGCCAGCATGGCTCCAGAAGTGGTTAGCTGACCCATCTTGCTCAGAAACTTGGTCTTGGCATCTTCACCCACCAAACTGGATGCGATAGAAATGGATCTATTAAATAAACGATAACAAAAAAAAAGGCAAAAAATAACTTGAATTTTTATATAAAGCATTTTCAATGCTGGGAAAAAACCTCAACATAATCTTAAAGGTTCCTGCCGTCAGAGGTTTTACCCTTTACTCAACTTTTTTAAAGAGCAAAGGCTGTTTGCCAATTCAAACGCTCCTGATCTTTACTGTCCAACGGCTCCTCAAGTTCCTCTTTTGGGTTAGTTAGGACCTTGGGCTGATGCAGAAGTTAACAGCACTTTGCTGAGCTGCTCTATTGCTCAACAGAAGAACAAACATCACATTTTAACGGCAACTCTAAACAAGAGCCAATGAGTCGAGGATGTTGAGTCTTCTATGGTTAGTGGTCAGCATTACCAAAGAGCATTTGGTTCGAAAGGAAATAACCTTTAAAAGAAAACTGAGTTCCACAAGTTTTCTGTTTTCCATGCAAAGTCCTGGTCTGAAGAAAACTTAACAAATTTCCTCAGATGTTTTCCAGGGGAACTGACTGTTTCTATGAGCATTAAGACACTTTAGGTTTTGGGGATAGAACAAACTCCAAACTGATGTTTTTTTTTTTTTTTGAACGGTTCTGATGGTTGCTTAAAATCAGCTCCTTTTTTCTGATAAGTGCATGCCTCCTATTGTTGTTGCTCACAGCAAAAACAGGTCGTGCCACCAAAAACAAAAATCTGTGTGGAAATTGTTACCATTTATATTATAGCTATTTACATTAATTAGGTGTTTAAAAAAATCTATATTAACCGCTCTAATCTTGGTGATCTTGGACATGTTAAAAACTGACTGATCTCTTTGTGCTTCTAATGTAAATAATGATTCCTCAAGACAGAAAAGTTGCTTAAGGCTCACTAATACATGAATGAATGAATGATTTAACTGTATCATAAAACAGGAGTTTAGAGCGCTCTTCTCCTAAATATTAAATTGAACATTGCTGTTATCTATTGCGAAACAATGCTTAAAAATCAAATATCTTGTGATTTGGTGCAGTTTTAGAGTTTGAAGTGTGCAGAAGAAGGCGAAAAGGATTTCTTAAATTATACCAACAATCTATCCTAAGGTTTTGGAATGGCCTAGCTGGGGTCCTGTAATGAATCTTTACAGATTCTGATAGATATAATTAATTTAAATATTCTGTAACAGTTATTCTTTCCCCAAACTGTTACTGTGATGGAGAGACTCACCCTTGTGCGTCAGTAAGTCCTCTGTTTTCCACCTTTATTTCACACTCTTTGATCATAGAACTTAGAATCACCTGTTAGAACAAGAAACAATTTGAGCTGAAATGTCACAAAAAGACATCTGTAACACATCTTGACAAAACAAAGACATTGCATCTTTTAAATGCCTTGAAAATATAATTAGAACCTGGTATCAGAATCATATGGACAGAATGGATGTGCAAAGAGCGACGCCTCAACTGATCATTAGTCACCTTGGGAAAATGCTCACATGAAGTGGATAGCGTGAGACTTGGCGACAAAAATAAATATTTTAGTTGTGTGTCTATGAGTGTTTCTGTGAAAGATGTAAAGAGCCAGACGGTCTGCTTTAGTTTTGTGAGATACCCTGGGAATAATGAATGAAGAAAAGGAGGTAGTCAATTCGTGAGCATGCAGATATTTGGGAGTGAGAATCAGAGGTATTAGGAGTCAGCGTGTGTGAGAAGAAAAAGAAATCCCCTGTACGTATGAGCGTGTCTAAACCGTTTCCTGACCTCATGCTCCGGAGACAGTTGCTCCATGTCAGCGTGCAGACACCTGAGGCCCGGCAGGAAATGGTTGACCATAACCTCCTCAGAAATGACTGGACAACTTGTTAAGGACGGGAATGAAAACGAATAATGGTGCCACTTTGGAGCATAACAAAGTCATTACAAGATAGAAGGTTTCCAGACTTTGTTCTTTTATAACTATCTTAACACAGTTTTAATTAATAGTTGACAGACAAAGTTACACAATGAAAAAGTATGCTGCAGCGCTAAGATGATTCAGACCCCACTAAGCTCTGGTGCACACCACCTCAGCAGCCCTGGAGATGTTTTCTAATTAATCAGTGCCCTTGATTACAGTTCAGACACAACTCATCTGTCAAACTGGATGGTAGGAATGTGACTCCTGACGACAACTGTACTTCAGAGGTTAGGAAGATGATCTTTAGCTGAGCACAGGACAGTAGGCAAATAGAAACCCTTCTTGACTTTAAATCTGGATCTGGCTGCCCTGCCAAACTAAATGTAAGGATTTCGTAAAGTATGTGACAAAACAAGCCAGTGATCGGTATGAATACGACCCTTAGATTGCATACATTGATGGGAGAATCTTACAAACAATCATTCCATAACCAATCAGACCATAAAGGAGGAGTTGCCAGACTTGAGGAATTCTTTAAATGATTTTGAGCCTGATAAAACTCCAAAAGCATGAGAAACACAATTTGAATCAACAAACATTAAAGGATTTGATCAAAACTCCCCAGGGCCAGTTCAGAGGAAAGATCAGTCACTGATTAAAACCATCCTTGAAGACAAATGGGAAGATGGCTCCCTAAGAACAAGCTTCTTACGTTTTATTTTAAAATTCCATACTTAAAATTCCAGACCAGTAAAGGCAAAGAAGAGACACGTGGAAATAATTAAATCAGCAATTGGCAGAGTTAGAAAGTTTTTGTGCAGAACTTTTTTCCAAAGAAAAAAAAAGGACCAATTTAAAGGAACATTCAATAAAAAAATAATATCAGTTTGCTTTGATTGGCATAAGGCAAAGGCTATAGCTCTATAGGCCTAAAGAGAACGGTGAAAAGATTATCATTAATATTGAGTTGAGAAAGATAGAATCTGCAAACAGAAAAAAAAAGAAACAAGATTTCTTGCTGTAAAGCAGCTCTCTATGTATAAATGTATAAACCTTTGAGTAATTATCCAGTGTTTAAGACACCTTTTCAAGACAAAGAAATAAAATACAGTACATCTATATGAAATAAAAACAATTAAAATACTTGCACTTTTACTGAGATAATTGAATGTTGTGTCTTTTACTGTTACTGCTGGTGGCAGCCCTGTTGCCACCAGAAACAAAATGTGGAATAAAGGTGCAATTCTGAGCACACTGCTATTTTATCCGTGACTGCATGTGCTCTGCCACATGTCACGGTTTGAGAGCCTATGTGGGACGATCAGTGAACAAATCCGTATTTTTAGGCATGGGAATGTACAGCTTCAGAGCTTGTCACACTGATTACAAGAAAAAAAAATGTACAGTGGGAGGTATACCATCTGAGGTTAGGGTACACCTCCTGGACACAACAGCACTGAAATGACAGCCTACCAAAAATCCACAGGAATGAACCTCAGGCCAGCTGGGCTCTGTCTGTGTGTGCTGGACCTGGGTGCGGCACGGTCGGTGGAGGAAAGGCGCGGCCGAGAGAGGGAAAAGAATCACAGAAGAGCGGGATGAAAGAGGTAAAGCAGATGCAACATAACGAGGATCCTACACAGAGAGACGTTTCCGAGGATTGGAGCTGATGTTCTAACCTTTTCTCTTCACACACTTTCTCCCGCTTTCATTCTCTGCTTTGCCTAACCAACCCTATAATTACTTGTATCCCCAGAATGGAGGCAGCTTGCTTTTCCTTTCTCCCATTGCCAAATGACAGGCAAACCCGTCCAACATACACAATGAACCACACTCTCAGTCCCACACTGACTCGCACAAGTGACCCCGAACCCAATCCAAGAATGAGAGTAAATCCTTTCGTAAAACATGAGCTAAACAGATGAGCTCTAAAGTTGTTGTACAATGTCTATGACAAGTTGGAATCAAGATAAGAAAAATAAAGGATACAGCAGCAGGAGAGGGCACTGTAGGCCTCGAACAGGTGGATGGCGATGTCGATCCTCTTGCTTTCCACCGACTGACTGTTGTTGGCTAATGCGAGCTTATGAAGGTGCGGGAGAACAACTTCAGGTATACAAAAAGTCAAAGATAGAAAAAAAAAAACTATTAGTGTAGTTCAGAGAAGAGTGAAACAAAAACATGATGGTGACATATGGGAAATGTTTTTATTTTTTCGGATTTGTGTATGGTACATACAGTCATCTCTGAAGCGCGGCTCTGCATTAGGTCCGACCCTTCCAAACGTCCTGATGATCTCTATGTGCAAAGAGTGCTGATCCTGGTACTGAGGGTCTTCAAGGAATGATGCCAGCTGCATTTTCACACGCTCTAGTAGCTACACACAAACACAAAGTATTAGTAGAAATTTCCAGAAATGTATAAAATTTCCTTTGAATAACTGCATCATCAGCATATAAATGTAACCACTCAATCAGCTGGTAATTTCCTCACCTCTTTCTGTGTGACAGTCTCCATAATGGTGCCAAAGGCAGGAATAGTGGCAATCCTGACTGATCTGTAAACAGCAGGAAAATGGAAAAAAAAAACGCTGACCATTCTCTGCTATCGTGACATTCTGTTAGCCACTTGTCATAGTTCTTAACAGTTTGACTTTAAGTCAGGACCAAAAGAACATAAATGTTATCTGCCAAAAGATGCCCCATATTTTAAAACAGTTGAATCACCAGATTGTTGTGTTCAGATTTCATTAAAGCCCATGTGGAAGCAGAAGCTGTCATCAGCAGAGAGACTCCTACAGGTTTCCCAGGCCACTTTCAGGTTTTCAAACAAAGCTTACAAAATTTATGCACATTTCTTAATTCAGTGGCACCTTGAGTCAACAACGAGCAAAACCGCAAAGGAGTAGGTCTACTTTGGTTGACATGTGTTCTATGTTATTTCAAAATGCAGTACTTAGGAGCGTAATGACCTGATCGAAACCACAAATAAGACAGAGCGGGTTGTTCTCTAGCCAGTTCAAGCTCTGCCATATGTTCAGCTTTCTTTCATGATCAGATGTGACATTTAGCCTGAATTAATAGGAGTTGCCAATTGCTCAACTTGTTGCCTATACCTGACTGATAGCTGCAGCCCTGGCTGGGCTTTACCACTTTGTTGCCTTACAGTAGTAAGACTCTGCATTTGCAAGGGTGATAGTCTCATTACTAATAACTGACTGAGTTCAGTCACAGTCAGGTATTAGAAATGTGACCTCCTGGTTGGTAAATGACGGAGAAGTGACACTAGGATATAACACAAGCCATGAGTTTTCAGGGTTTTAAAAAAGCAACTTTTTGCAGATAACATGAGACCAAACCTGACATTTAAAGTGTTGGGTCAAGAGACCGTGTCAGTCATTTCTTTAACATATAAAAATAAACTGTCAGCTTTCTAAAAAGGCATAAAAACTAAAGGTAACTAAATGCTCATGTTTGCTAAAGTGAGGATCTTTAGAGTACTTTAAAGTAGTCAGTATCTCACATGTTATTTACAGTAGTAAAGGCCTATTGATGCTCCCTTTACACGCATAAACAGGTCCACCTGTTTCTAATGTTGTCAAGAAGGATTGCAATCATGCTTTCAATGCTTTTATTAAGTTGGCATTGTTGTTGGGCAATGTAGCCACTAGAGGGACGTTCAAAGTGGCTTCCAAATTAGTAGAAAAAAGCAAACATGGTCAAGGTGGAGGAAATCTTGATAATTTACATCTCATAAACAAAAGGCACCACAGCAGACGAATGTGGTCTGTGCGGCAATTAAATGCATCACGGCACTTGGGTGGAGAATTTCTGTCATTGTCTTCTTCATTTCTTTTGCTGACAGCACATGAGCAACAGTGCCCCCACAGTCCTTTACAGCACGTTTTGGCTGAAGTGCATCACATATCTGATGCAAGTTGATGCACATAGCAAAACCACTAGCAGATAGTCTGCTTGAGTTCTTGAGGTTGGAAATTTGTTCTTAAGTTGACCCTCTTGTAAACAGCTGTTACATTGACTCCTCCATTAACACTGCTAGTTCTCCAAAATGAGACAGTTCTGACTGCTGCCTAATGCAGATAACAATACTTACTGCTTATAACAGCAATAATCTATCGTGTATTTGGAAGTAGACAGTTTCCTAAGTGCACCAGATAGCAGTCAGAATAAATGTAGTTTGGAGAATCAGAAGTTCTCATAAAGCAGTAAAACTAAGGACTATTCTGCCCAAGCAGATTTCTGTTATTACAAACCAGTTCTGGTAAAAGCTTCACTGTAAACTTGTAAAACCGTGTTACTTTCTCATCAATGGTTACTTCGCTCAAAGTTAACAGTTATTTACACTTAAAACAGGTCTTGTTTGAACACCAACAGTGTTACAATATGTTTTGGCTGAAATGAGTACAAAAACGTTGACTACTTTAATCTACCCACTCTGTGTAATGATCTGGTGCAAAGGTATCTGTATTGGAAAAAGTTAATGTGGTAATAGGTCGATGTTAAATAATCACTAGAATTATGGTAGAATTAGAACAAAGGTCAAGATACTCATAAGCCACCTGGGAATTATCAGGTTGTTATTGCCACAGTAATTGTAAAATTGCTTTTTTATTTTATCTCGATTATAATTTTTCTCATAATCTGCTGATTGTACAACATTTCTTAGGTGTCAAACAATCAGCAAGATTGTGATCCTAAAATTGTTAAACAATGTCAAGATTTAATGTACAAGTTCATGCCAACTGTATGTACAAATGAACATGTGTATCTACATAGAATGATGATATGAAAGAGGCTGCATTCCAACAGGGTTGCCACACATTTTGTCATTAAAAGTCTTTCAACATTTCAACACCTTATTTTTCTGGAGGTTACATTATATCCAACATGTGACATTCCTAAGGCAAATCTAAACAACCAAACTGTGTTACATGTTACACTGTAAGGATGCAGCCAATAAAATTACAATGATTTCAGAGAGTTTTGCTTCTGTTTTTGTATTGATTGACTCACAATTCAGGCCCACTGCACAGAGTTATTAGGGCTGGAGCCGCCCGACGGTCAACTAATGCTTCACTCATGCCTCGAAGAACCAACTGCAAACCCACCACACAGCAGGATGAGAGAGTGGGAGAGGTACGGTAAGGGAGAAGTGAAAGTGAGAGGCAGAGATAGAGGGGATCATAAAGGTTTTAGAGTGAAAGAGAAAAGAACAGGGTGACAGGTCAAATAGAGAGATGGGGCAAAATATATCCAACCACCAATAGAGTCCTTTTGAAGATGCCCTGCTTCAACGAGGAGAGGATGGGGGAGGAAGAGGAGGGGTGGGGGAGAACAGATGAGCATGCAGGGATGATGCCGTCTTCAGATGTGGACCGTTTGCATGCACCAATCTGAAGGGAATGGGTTAGTGTTGAGGACAGATGAGGCGATGAGAGCTGGCATGCGTTAGTGTTGCAGGATGATGACGGAGACTTGCAGAAAATTTGTGTTAACAGTAGTTGCACAGTAGAACCACCCCAGCACAGCCTAAACCGAAACAGGAGCCACTTGAAACAAAAAAACAAGGCCAATTTAATACAAAAGGTCTGACTGAAATCCTACATCTTAGATGGGTTAGATAATCTTTCTTTTTTTTTTTTTTTAGAAATGATCCAGTTTTGCTGTTAGCTTGCTCCACGCAGGTACAGACTCGTTCTAGTGTGATAGTTCTCAGGCGGCAGAGAGAAGGGGGAAAGAGACGCAACATTGTTTACTGTTGTTCCACTTACATTTCGGGGTCGGAAGACAGTGTGATGAGAGCCGGCACCACTCTCTGAGCTACCAGCGTCTCATTCACCCCCTTCACCAACAGCTGATCGGATTGGACAGAGCCAGCCGTGTGGTCACATAGGTGGGAGGGGCATTTTGGACAAGAGCGAGCAACACCGGCAAAAGACAGAGAAGAAAAAAAAAAAGCGAAAGAAAGAAAGTAGGGAAAAAAGAAAGAAAACAAACACAAAAAAGAGGAATAAAGTGATATACAATGACAAAAACTATAGCTGCAAGGCACAGAACGGCACTACACGCATCAGGCAAATGTGTGTACATATAGTTTTACACTTTCTCTCATACATACACACACACACACCCAGTCTTATGCTAGCTCAACTTCACAGCTACTACTACGGTATAGCGAGCTCAAAGCCGTGGGTTCTTTCCACAGACTCCAGATCAAATTATTTCATCAAATTAAATTCAGGAAATCATTTTGAGTCAGGGAATTTGATCTGGCATGTGTGGCAAAGGCCCTCCCCCTTCGATCCACAGACCTAACAATGGTGGACAACTGTACACTATGGGATGGTGACAGTGATGTGCTTTGGGAAAGGGCAAGAAATTTACAAAACAGGGGGACATGAAGACAGCTCGCCACTCTTCCTCCCCCGATTATAGATAAAGATATGCCAGGTTACACTGTTATAACCAGACCCCCTGCCAACATCCGATCTAAAGTGTGCACAGACCTCATTTTTAATTTTTGTCTTGAGAAACAGAGTTTAGTTGTCCCAGTCAGCAGATTATTGCATATCAGCAATGTTTAATGTTTCCACAAGGTTTGGAAGTTTTTTTTAAGACCTCTTCGTTACAGAGTACCCCTAGTTTGCTGACCTCAGCATTTCAACGACACAAAGCAGATATTTATGTAGCAACCTCTTAGATCACTGCACAGTGAAAGGTCTGATGTTAGCTTTAGGAGGGTTTGGTCACACAGTTGGAATCAGACAGCTGAGAACATGCTGCCAAAGTCTTCATTTACACTCAAAAGACAAAACAACTTAATATAATAGGCATCTTTAACAGCAGCAAAAAGCAAAGCTAGCACAATTACAGCAAATAGATGAACATTAAAATAAATGTATACTGTAAAAATGTAGAAGTAGGTTTAAATGCTGCAGACAAATTTTAATTAATAAAAAAAATGTGTACAGTACATACAGTATATATTTAAACACTAGAATACTAATAATTCTAAAGCACAACAAATTAAGGAGATTATATCTACTATTTAATACAGCTTTGCTATATGTATCTATATCTTTATATCCATTTCTATAGATATATCTATAACATCTTAATAAGAATGTGACAAAAAATATTTCAGACAAAAATATTAATCTGTATTAGTTTGATTTGTACCTCAAACATTCGTGCTGCTGTACACCGGACCAGAGCAGACGTATGGACCACCCCGTACCACAGGACAGTCAGCAGAAGTTCATGATACACTGGGTTGGCACTGACACGGACAAAAGAATGGAATGGAAAATTTAGGTCACCTATATGCATCTATACATCTATCCATATTTGTAGTGCCTTACCCCAGTTCCACAAAGGATGCCTTCAAGCTGTCAAGAGGAGCATGAGACAGAGACAGGGTCGTCATAACGTCCTCGAGGAACCCCACCAACAGCTTGCGATCTTCCTCCTGTACAGATGTGATGGCAAATTTAAATCAGTTAGATTAACTGACTACATACAAATGTAATTAATACGTTAGCGTTTTCATATCCACATGTGTGATATTTTAGAAAACTCAACCAAGAGATTAAAAGATGTTTTTTGCAACAATTTTAAAGAGCTCAAGTTGCTCTGGGCATTTCTTTTGTAATTTTCTGTTCAAATGTACTCAAAATACAGCACTGCAAATGTTTTTTCTGTTTTGCAAGTAAACGTTTGTGAACACAATTGCAAAATTATTTGTTTGGGTGCAAATGTTACGGAAAGGAACAATAATCCAAAAACAGAAACAGAAAAGCATACAGTTTTTACCTTTATATTATGCAACAGAAATCAAGGGTCCAATAAACAAAAGAATGGTTATTTTTCTTTATTTTATTAAAGTTTTAAATCATTTTATACATTTCTGTGGTTATTTAAAAGACAACAACACACTTCCTTGAATCTAATTTTCTAGTGCTGAGCATAAAAGAGCTAAGAAAATAATTTCTTAGAAAGAAAAATTGATTGCTAACTTTTGAAAAAAGGTCAACATCATCATGCATCAACAAACAGCACGTCATGTGATCCATTCTCTGTTGAGTTAATCTTGGATAATCCTATAATTCAGTTTTCTGTTGGGTTCAAAACTACCACTTCTATCAGGGAAACTAAAATTATTATTTCATTTAAGGTTAATTTGTTACATGTAATTGTAGAATTGAAACCTAATTTACACACATAGGTTTATATGTGTTATAGTCTTAAAAACAAAACAAAAAAGAATAAACAAACAAGAACCTTAAAGAAAACCAGGAACTGGTATTGGCCAGGAAAAGCCAGAAGCATCTCTAGTAAAAAAAAAAAAAAAAAATCAATGTTAAAGTTACCTGATTGTAACAAGTCAGAACTCCAGTGGCATAGATTGGGACTGTGGCTTTGGTCAGAATGCCGTTTCCTGCTGAGGCATCTGAAAAAGCAATGAAATCCAAACATAATTCTCAACCACCTTCATAACCCAAGTTAGATGAACTTCATAGATTGGAGAAAACGATATCAAACAATTACATTTTATATTAAAATAGTATAGAAAAAATCTGGCAATCAAAATTTAAAGTTAAAGTAAAAAACAAAAATACTCCTGCAGTGGTACTGTAAAATGGGTAAAATGTGCTTTAACATCTTTTTTTTTAAGTGCTTGATTGATTAGCAAAATGGAAAAACAGCAACATACATATATGGGGAGATGATTCACCGTGTTTCATATTACAGTCCTAATTTGTTACCAAGACACTGCCTGAAAAAATGTGGCCAGATTATACAATATATTATTGTGGTATTACAGAAACCCACAGAATGGGACACATGCTATGTAGAGATCAGGGTGACCTCAACACTGACAGGGTTTCAGAAGAAAACACATTTCATAAATGGCCACAATCCCAAAGCTAAATGACTTGGCAGCTAAATGAGACCAAGGACCCCGGTATAACTACAGAAACATGTCTGGAATTAAAAACAACAAAAAAAGAAACAAGAAGGGGAACACCCAAAACTGACTCAAAATGGTTTGTTTACATCAATTGTGTCTGGAGTCTAAACTCCACCTATCAGCATTCTCTTCAGAGAGCTAAAGAAAATCTATAAACAGAAAATGAGAGAAATTAAAAGTAGCCCTTACCAACATTCTCTTCAGATAGTCTGAGAATCTCCTGGAACTGTGGTTTCACCTAAACAAGCAGGAAGGTACATACAGTATGCCCATGTCGTTTATTTATTGTGGATCTTAAAAAGATAAAACTCGTTTGCTGTAAACCCCTGGTGCTGTTTTAAAAAACAACAAGGTAAAACGTTCGATGGAGACATTGTTTTTTTATTGGATCAGTAATAGGGATTCACGTTTCCATTTAGGTACAGTTCATAATTAAATGGTAACATTGAGATTATAATAAAATAAGCTAACAGAAAACTTCAGGATTGCTTGTCATGACCCCTCAAGCAAAGCATAATAATTAAGCACAGGAGGTGACTGAGCTTTACCTTAGTGTTAGTGAAGATCTTGCCAAACGTGCGACAGAGCCTCCAGAAAAAGCGAGAGAACTCGTGAACACAGGTTGATGAAGTCACGTTGATGCGACCCACAATCTCTATGAGTTGAGGAAGGCTAGAGAAAGAAAACACAGACATAAATTAGGTACACAAGTATTTCTATACAGTATTTACTGTGTTTAGATTACTGAATACAGTGCTCACAAAAGTATTCATACTGCTGAAACGTTCTACATTTTGTCATGTTGCATCCACAAAGTTCATTGTATTTTATGAAGATTTTATGAAATAGACCAACATACAGCAGCGCATAATTTTGAAATGGAAGGAAAATTATACATGCTTCAAAATTTTCAACAGATAAAAATCTGCAAAGTGTGGCATGCAATTTGTATTCAGCACTGCTGAGTTAAGATGTTGCTAAAATCACAGCAGGAAGCAGACACAGCGGATCTGTGAACAGTGGGTTTTTTCAAGTTAAGCCATGGATTTCAGATGTATTCCAGTCTGAACTTTAACTGGGACGCAAACACATGGATATGCTTCAACCAAAACAATTTCATTGTCGCTATGGCTTTATGTTTTGTGTTGTTCTCCTGCTGGAAGGTTAACTTGTGCTCCAGTTACAAGTCTTTTGCAGCCTCTAACAGGTTTTCCTTCCAGGACTGCTCTGTGTTTAGCTCCATCCACCTTCCCGTCAACTCTGACGAGCTTCCCTTTCCCTGTTGCATGTGGGCCAAAACATCAGATGAGACCAGAATGTTCTCTGGTCTCGTCTGAACAGTGAACATTCTTTTTCATTATCAGCATCACAAGTTCAAGAACACTTGTACAGCAGTAAGAACCCTAAACCCAAATAAGTTTAATTAGTTTATTAAAATTTAGGGGAAAGTTTGACACTAAGTGCTTATGTGAATATCACTTACAGCTGGTTGACCACCCACAGCAGGCTTTCCCAGCCAGTGGTTCCCTCATGCTCTAGCTGGTGGTCATAGAGGAGCAGCAGGGAGCTAAGTAGCTCTCTGCTTCCCATTATGATAGCCATGTCCTGGAGAGGAGAGGCTGGCCTTGGGAACCGGGTCACTAGAAGACACACACAAAAAAAAGGTACAAAAACAGACAAACGCTGCCTATTGACCCCACAATTCTGCTAAACATTCGGTTAACCTACCGCAATCTTTGTTAAAAGAAACCTCTGTGCATTTGTGCCATTTTACCTTCTATTGCTGGTATGTCCTCGTGGAGTTTGACTCTGCTGGTGAAGGGTGCATTCTGCAGCACCACTGCAAACAGAGGTGGAATAAGGGACTGAAGAGCTGACAGAAAAACATGCAGTTTGTGTTCATCCAGACCATGTTCTCCCTGCTGTGGAGAGAAGTCGCGGTTAGAATGAAACGCAAACGACACCAGACTAATACCAAATACAAAGATTTTATAAACCAACACACAGAAACTCACTGTAAGCAGTTTCTCAATACGAGACAGCAGAGAAGGTATGAGTGCAGTGTGCAGGGTGCCCAGTTCTGTGGTCCAGGCAGAAAAGGCAGGGATGAAGACCTGGTGGACTGCATTGACCACCCGCTCTGATGGGTCCCCAAGGGAGAGCAGCATTAACTCAAATCCCTGCAATAATAAAACAGCAGTTTGGCAAAAATCCCACAACAGTGGGTGGGTTGAGTGGCATTTAAAAAGGCCATGATTTACATTCCTTCATCCAAAAGATTTACCTGGGCGTATTTGTCAGAGTCATCGATGTAACCCATAATAACACCCAGGCTTTTGACAACAGCCTCTCTGACCATGTCAGCCTTGTCCTCAGCAAGCATCTGCTGCAGCATAGACAACACAAGGGAGCTGCGAATCTCCTTCTGAAAAAAGGAGGAAAAAAGTACGTTTTTAGTAATCAATAATCCAACACAACCGTGTTTTGAACTCTTTGCATAGTAAAAACCTACAGGCAGATAAGGTGATAAGGCTCCACAGGCTTCAGCCACCAACAATCGTCTCTCAGGATATTTGTGGTTAATCTGTGGAGGCCAAATGTACACAGAGAAATGTTAAATGTAAAAGAGGAACATAAGTTGAAAAGGAAACCAGACACAGGCTGGGGTGCAGTCACAGTGGAATGGAAACAACTGGAGTATCATAAACATGCTGACCCTGTGGAAACCACAATTTGTCTTTGTCTGCAGATTCTCAGCCTCCGGACGGCTGGTAGCGGCCAACGCAATGGCAGTAGATTTTGTTTATCATGAATGTGGTTGCACAGGTGGCAATAAAAACAAAACTGCTATCTCATTTATGTCAGGGTCTCCCAAAAAGCACTGCAAGCTAGTTTCATAATCAGAGAGCAGCACTAAACAGATTTCACACTGAAACCAAGGGATTTCTTTATAATTTACATTTTGCATTACAGCTCTGGATGTCTCTAGCATTATTTACATTTGGACACAAGAAGGATGCTAGAAAGGAAGAACAAGAGGAAGAATTAAGGAAGCATCACAAAGAAAGCAGGAGGGAAGGACAAAAATAGAAACAAGAAAGGAAACAAGGGATAAGGAAGGACATAAGGAAAATAAAAACGAAGAAAACAAGGACGCACAAGATTGATATAATGTAGAAACAAGAAATGAAAATAGGTACGGACACAAAGAAGGACAGCCAAAGGGAAGGACACAAGGAAGGAAAGACACAAAAATAAATAAGGACAAAAGGGAAAGAGGGACAGAGAGAAGGCTACAAGGAAATTACATTGAGAGAGAGAGAGAGAATGAGAAATAAAAAATACTGATGGTTAGTTGTGTCAATTATTAATATAAGTTTAAACATTCATATAGTGAATCACACCTCTTAAGCCTTTTCCCATTTTGTGAGTTTACAAGCATCAAGTTCAATGTATTCACATAACTGTAAAGCAGTAGGAAAATGAGAAATGGTTTTAAGAATGTGCCACCATTAAACCCTGAAAAGCATGGCGTACAAATACATTCATCCCACTTATCTCTGATATCCCTTAACAAAACCCAGTGCATCCCTTCAGAAGTCAACAAATTAGAAACAAAGGACATCTGTGTGTGGTTTAATCAATCCATCATTTAATGGGTTGAGCAGTGCACAATTTACCACCGGAAAATGGAAACAGTATGGCACAACTGCAAACCTACCAAGACATGGGGATTCACCTAAACCAAGGATGTCCAAAGTGTGGCCCAGGGGCCATTTGTGGCCTTCGGAATGATTTAGAGCGGCTCTTGACCACAACTCAAGAATGGCATAAACCTGGTTTGCCAACACGAGTAGTGGATGCAGATACAGAAATCAGGCTTTGTTTGTTTCATTAAACATTGAGGGTTTAGTTTCTTGGGTTACACTGCACTTCACTCTGGGCACATCATCTCCACCATAACATATGATTATGGCAGCATCATGTTAAGGGGATGGTATTCTTTAAGATGGACTTGAAGGCTGCAAAGAGTAGAGCAGCCTCTTCATTTCTCTTCTTCTCCACTGCTGTGCAATTAGAGTACCACACTGTGCAGTAGGTGGGTATGGTAAAATCTGGTCAGCAGCTTTGAGCAGACCACACCATTGGAGAAGAGTCTCTGCTGGGGCTTTTTTATCAGTTGTTTGGTGTTGAGGCTCCAGGTGAGATTGTCCGAGATGTGAAACCGCAAAAATTTAAAGTTGCTGACCCTCTCTACATGCTCACCATCTATCCTCAGCTCTGGATGGATTGTCCTCCTTTTCCTGAAGTCGAACATAAACTTCTTCTTATGACTGAGCACACAGCTTTGGGGCATACCTATGCTAAGTGTGACTGTGGAGGAGGTAAGGGAGCTGGTTAAGACATGCCAGGGTCTTAAAAAATCCTTCATCCACCGTCACAATTGTGCTCCTATGAAATCAAATCTCAATAAAATACATTAAGGGGTAATTGTAACATGGGAAAATAAAATAAAAAAAGTTTAAGGCACATGAATATTTTTGCAAGACATTAAAATTCAGTGGTATCAAGTGGAAGAAAAAAAAATGAAACTGCATCACTTGCAGTGCATGTACTGTACCTGCTCCCAACACTGAGGAAGTAGCTCGGCTTCAACCCGGGTGGGACCAACATGTCTTGCAAATGCAACACAGCCCGTCAGGATCATTTGTCTATGGACACAAACATTGACATGCACAAGAAAATATCAGCGGATAAGCATTGTGTTTTTTCCTTCACCTCAGCAGGATGGTATAACGGGATAAGATGTCAAACATAACATTTTTTGTTCTGTTTATAATCTACGTACTTACCTCTGCTCATCATCCGGTCGCTTGATCAGGTTAAAGAGGATGTGGAGCAGCTGGTCCCTTTCTTTAGGTTCCGGGTGAAGACATGCAGTGCACAATATGAGTGGGATCAGCTCCTGATGGTGAGAGGAGGACCGACAGAAGATCTCACATTACATAAAGCATCCTTCATAAACAGAGTTGCTTAAAAAAACAAGAAAAAGGGGTTGGTAGACATTGAGCAGGCCAGTCAGTAAATGGAGAAGCAGGACTAGGAAAGAAGGAGGTTAAGTTAATTAGAATAGGAAGGAAATTGGAAAGTCACAGGAAGAACTACAAAGGGTAACTTTTGGAAAATAAGAGTCCTGCAATACCGCAGAAAACCTGCTTACCCTAAATATCTTGCCGCTTTTATAAAGACTCAATCAGCTTTGGAGTCACACACTCACACACACATTTAGTTGCACATACTATAGAAGCTTACAAACTGCATACTCACACCCAGACACAGCTGGATAATGACACACAAATATACAAAAAACAAGCTCCCCTCCTAAATCTGAGCTCTATCCCAGGGTTCAGGTAGAGTTCATGGGACCTCCAGTCAGAGGGGAGAGAGCTCAGTTGCCCTCAATAGAGGGCCTCCATGGCCAAACTGCGGTCTGTCCGTCCTACACTCCCTACAAACACACCAAAATTAAAGAGTGCAAACAGAGTTAAAAATATTTTTTTACCCTTTCCGAGAAGATATAATATTTTCTTGCCAAGTTCTGGAGGAGAAAGTGAAACCCTGATACTAGATGGACATTACAGAGAGAACCGGGTAAAGACAGGGCTCCGGTGAGTCACTCGCTTAATGCTAGACCAACCCTGTGAAGTTAGTGCCAGGCTGGCTGACTTTTCCAAAGTAAAAAATCCAATAATAAAGTATCACAGGGTGGTTTTAAGTGTCTATTGACAAGTTTCGTATGGGTGAAATCAGTTCATGTGTTCAGAACTTGTAAAGGAACTGAGTTCAAACTAATTTAACTGTCACATTCAATATATTTTTAGCCTTGGCTTCTAAAAAATCCTTCATGAGGGCGGTTTTCAAAAGCCTACAGCACAGGCTCGATTAAACGACTGGAATAATTCATAAAGTGCATGCATTGACGATCCTACAAACCACCCGGACTCTAATCAAGTATGAACCCTTCTGTTTCTGAAAGCCAGACTCCTTCGGGGGGTTAAACAGACTAAACTGACCTGTTCTGGGAAACACTGTGGAAAGAATGAGGCCATCAACAAACTAACCCAAGGCCTCTCTTCAAAGACGAGAGCTACTTTATACTGTCATTAAAGGACCAGACTATGGACAAAGTTATCTGAATTTTGATTGAAAAGATTGAAAACATACTTTGGTTGAATTGCTGCACAAAACAGCCCTTCAGGGATTAGTGTATTGCCCAAGAACACATCCTGATGATGCCATGTTTCTCACATTCATTTAAATCTGATATTATTTTACGACTACGTCTGTCATAATCATGCATTCTGATACAAGTGTTCATTGTTTTTCCAGTTATCAAATAACATAATAAATTCATCCAACAGAAAACACAGAGTCGATATCAGCACCACTCATTTGACTTGTTTAAAATGAGCAAACCTTGAAGGCCTGTATGTACTCTTCGGTGTGAACACTGTGAGAGGGCTGTAGTTTAGCCGTTGCTAACTGTGAGGTGGCTATTTTCAGCAGCACTTAGGTGTTTAAAAAAGGAAATCGGCCTAAACACTTAGAACGCGAAAATTATTTTATAGTCAAATTCTTTATTTCACCTGCTCAACAACCCAGACACAATATTTTAAGAAATCTAAGAAAGTAACTGATAGAAATTGATTTGAAGTTGTTTTAGATTTGAGTCTTGCACATCAAAAGAAAAGTATATAATCTGCAAACTTTTTCAAGTTGATCTAAAAAAAATCTTTTGTTCTCTTTTCTGTAAAAGAAAAACTAGGATATGGGTTACTCCATCTTTGAAAACACTTAAAATAAAGCAACTGGGTGCAATTCAAATTCCAGTACTACAAGTGAGTCCTGTACCTGAAACAAAAACATGATGTTTACTGATTTACAGAGTCTGATAATACAGCCAGGTGGCAGGCAGTCTAAAATGACTCACTGTTTTGCTTTTTAGTGGGTGTCACATCCAAACTAAAAGGTGGGTCTCCGGGCTTGTGGTGGCCACAGAGTTTCAAGTTGCAAAACTGAAGTGTGAGCAGCTGCATCTGCAAATGAGTATGTGTGGTAATGATCTCTGAATCTAACTGACAAAGTGCAAAGTCCACAACACTAAACAGGGGCTCCGAAGGATTCGTGTTCTGCTGTAATTTAATTTCTCACCAACCTCTCCCTTCCCTTTGTTTACCTTGATTTAGAAAAAAGATTAGGAGCTTCTTAACGGCCTGAGATTGATCACGCCTATACTACCAAGGTGATATGCAAAGCAGTGAAACAGGGAGTTAGGACAACCAGACTTACCTCTTTCAGACCATTACAAGTTTTGGATGTGTCAAGTTTCAACACTGTTCGAAAATTCAAATACTTTGTTTTTGAGTAGAATAGACAGACATAAACACAACTTGCATGCATGTGGAGTCAGTGTGCACCTGTGCAGAGGTCTGCTGTTTAGCTCGCAGGGAGCAATGGTTCGTTAATGCCTGATCTTTCTCAACACTCATGACCTTCTTTCCTTTTCACTAAAACTTGCTCTGGAATATCATGATCTACTGTCTGATAACAAAAAGGACAGAAAGCTGATTAATTCAGATCCTTCAGATAGTTCAGTGCCTTGCAAATTTATTCATACCCCTTGAACTTCTTCACATTGCGATAGACAAACACAAAGCAGTGTATGACTTGAAGTGGAAGAAAAACTGTACCTGTTTTTCATCATTTTTAAGAACAAAATCTGAAAGTCAGAAATCTGACTATGCATATTTTTTACTTACATTCAAAATGCTGGATGGACAAAGCAGGAAACATTCCCTTACATTGAGAAACATGGGGGTGGCAGCATCATAATGAGGGGATGCTGTTTTTCAGTAGGAACAGGGAAGTCGGTCAGAGTTTATGTGAAGATGGAAAGAGCTACATACAGGATAATACTGGATAATAATCCCAGTGGAGGTTTTCCAAAATGTTCATTGATGCCCTCCATCCAATCTGACAAAGACTGAACTACTTTGCAGCACATAATGGGCAAAATGTTGTCACAATTATTGCAAAGCAGGTAATTGCAGTTTTTTCCTTTCCTTCACACCTAATGTACTACTTTGTGTGGGTAAATCACATAATTTTACAATAAAAAAGACAGATGTTTGTTGAGTAACAAAATGTGATAACGTTTAAGGGGTATGAATACTTGCGCACAGCACTGTATAACATTATTTAAAAAAAAACATGTTTATTTGTAGCATCATATGTGGGATTAGGGTTACTGGTATAGTTTTTTAACCAAAATACAGCTAAAACATTGGAAACCTCAATTACTAATGCAAGAAAATAAACAAAGGACAACGATACAACAGCTGAAATCACACAAAACCCCTAATAAGCTAAAACTGCTGCACTTGTTTGTACTGCAGGATAGTATATTCCATTTTCAAGCGGTGCAAAATCATTTGGGATTAATTCACACTATCTTAAGGCTCCCACAGAGTCAAGCGTACTATGAACGGCCAGGTCTCCGCACACGCTATCTGCAGACGTTTAAGATTTCATTGTCAAGCACTTCTCCTGACAAATTCCTACATTTCCCACACTATCTGCCAGGGCTTTATCGTACGAGGAGGAAGAGCTAGTTTACCTTGTAGCTTTAGAAAAATGAGGTTTTTTATAAGGCCATTAAACCAAATTAAACAAGATGAAGAGGAAAAGAATATGCTGGTAAAAGAAATGAAGTGATGGACAGCGAGAAACACTTTGGATATTTCCGAATGCATAGTAGGACGTTTGATGAGCTAGTTGGGCGCCTAGCCCTGTTTTGTCTCCACCAGGGCATCCACCTGTCAGTGAAGCGCAGAGAGTGGCAGTGACACTGAGCGTCCTCTAGACTGGTTGCCGACTCTAAACCCTTATCAGCTCGGTGTCACATATTAAACAGTTCGACGTGGAGACTTTTTCCTACCGAGCGGTTTATTGTGTGACACTGAGTATAAGTACGCACACGCGAGTCCGCCTCGAAAAAGCCCAAATCTGTGGGAACCTTTAAGTGTTTACTTATTTAGTTATGCTTATTTGGCACCTCTCTCAGCAGTTGTAGCTTCAGGGGGGAGGGTGGGGTGGTTATTAGTTGCTTATTTTTACATGTCACGTCAGAACCATGCAGATGAGTGCGTGAAAGACTCACCTGGCAAAGATGTGAAACCATTCTCTAGAGGAGAGGCATGCATGAGAGTGAGAGAATGAGTGAGACGAAAAGAGGAATAGAAATAAAACCCAGTGAAGAGACAAAAGGCCAGCAAATGTGACAGAGCGATCCAAAGTAGCAGCAGAGAACTGATGATGGTGACAGGTTAGGACAAATACCTTCTTAAAAAAGGATGACATTTCAAATCAACAGATGAGACACCAGGCAACGGGAGATTTGCAGGCTGGTAATGTTCACTTGCAAAGAGGATGCAGTTGTCAAGAGAAAACAAAAAATAAATGTGCTGTGTGCTGATTTTGAAGGCTGAGGTTTAAACAACTTCAGCTTTGGGAAACCACTCTTCAGCAGACTAGAAACCTCCAACACAGTGAGAATTTTACTACTTAAACCAAAAACAAATGCAAGAATTAAGAAAGGAGACAACATATGTAAAGCAGAATCCTGGGAATTATGTTTACCAAAGTTAAACAAAATCTTTTAAGTCTTTTAAGGTATATCCAAACTGTACAGACAGAAGGAAATGAATCATAATACAAATAAGCAAATAAATCTACACACAGCACCTTTATTAACACCTAAAGGTTTAAAACTTGTTCCAATATACTGTGTGTAGGTAAAGTTTAGATAGAAGGCCAAAAGCTGAAGTTGTAGCTCCCCAAAATTACCACCCTGCTTAGTCCTGCTGCTCTGTGTGCATCTATTGGATATTAAGACGAGATGCATATGGTGAATCGGATGAAGGCAGGCGAGAAAGAGAAGCACAGAGAGGGAAGCAGCAGTTGAAGGGTTACCTCTCGTTTAGCGAGGAGGACGTTGGGAACAATGTGAGGGAGACAGCGGCCCAGCATCAGCATCACGCTTTCCTCGCTGTCTGCTATGCGAGACACCTGGAGACCGGAGGGATACGCATCAGTTTTCTGAACAGAACCTGCTCTTTAAATATATTGATCCTCTTTTGACTATTTAGTGGTGCTGACCTCTGCTCCAAGTCGGCTGTCGGAGGACATTCTGCAGAAGGACAGCAAGGCTTGCTGGAAGGCCGGGGATAACTTCCTGGAATACCAAGAAAAAGTAGAGTTGGAAGCCATCATTATCTTACAGAGATTGAGATTTCCTCTTCATTCCAAAAGAAGCTTGGCGATCGCTCTGACCACAGAATGACAGACGTGCAAACAGAGCCAAGCTGCTAGAGAGCTAAACTGCTCACAGTTTCTCATGTAACTGCTGTCTGCTTCACAGGCAAAATTGGGGAAATTCATTCTGAACTAAACACCTTACAGCAGGATTTAAACCAGCTCAATGACCTCTAACCTATAATCAAATTTAAAATGAACACAGAAGTTCAAAGGATATATAGGAAAAACAACGTACGACCATGTTGAGCTATTAGAAGTATGCCTGTTCATCATGTTTGCAAAGCCAGACATCTACCATCATCTAGTGGATACATGGTGCAACTACATCCAAAAGGGGAGCATGGCTGGTTCATCCTAAAAACTTTCTTTTGCTAATCTTACAATCAAATTAGAAAATAAAGTTTTCAGCAACCAAATTATAACCACTGGTTTTAAGCATACATAGCTTCGCATATACAGAGTCAAAAGAAGAAAAACGCGGGAGACATATTCTGATTGCTTACGAGATCTTTTTATACGCGCTATCATTCAAATCATTTTTTACTTATTTAGAGCATTCAATCAATAGTTAAATTAAGACATGGTTGCTTCTGATTGGAATAAAAACAAACAAATGTATTTTGGAAAAAGACCTGTGATTGAAGCTGCCGGTGCTTTTAAATTGTTAACATCAACTGTAAGACTGTCCCTTGGTTATGGCCCTTGGAAAAGGTAAGGGCAGATAAATTTACAGTAAGTGTTTAGAGCTTTTAGATGTGGTGAAAGAGTTAGGTCAGTCAGTCAGCCAAGTCTAAGTGCCAGTATGGAGGACAGAGAGACAAAGTGGCACAGATTTCCACGCACCTGTTCGGCTGATCAAACTGGGCACGTGGTTGACCCATAACTTTGTTGCACGTCTGTTGTTGAGGCTGCGATGCGTTCTGAACGGAGGGCGAGACGAGGTCATTATCAGCCTCTGACACCCCTCGGATGTCTAGATACTGACCATTATCTAAAGAAGGCTGAGAGTAAGAAGAGATGCACTTAGAGTTTTATACACTGATGCATGTTTACGTAATCTGTACACACGTTGGGAGACACCACACACCACAGAAGGAGGATTAGTGGAGCAATCCTTTGAGGAGATAGAGGAGGAGAGGTTTGGTGAATTCTGGGAGCACAGCTCCAGAGCGGCTGGAGGCGGAGAGGAGATGCTCTTTTTCAGGGTCTGAATCTCACTGTAAAGAAATTTAAAAGGAAAAAAACAAAAAAAAATGTCAAAAAACATAAATCCTGTTAATTAAAAAACATGTCAAAAATACAGACATTTTTTCTCAGCATCAGCAGCCAAGGATATTATATAAATCCCAATCTGAAATACAGCGTGGTCTGCAAGCAGCTACCTCTGCAGTTTCTTGATCTGCTCAGCAAGACTCTGCTTCTCACTGTTCAGGAGGTTGAGCTGGTACTCCAGTTCTTGCACAACCTCTGACTGTTGCTAGGGAAAACAAAACAACATAGGCAATTTGGGTTAAAAAACAAGTAAAATACACAGAGCAATAAATTAGTAAGTTCAGCATCAGCATCATTTGGTTTAGTAGAGGTTAATGTAAAACAAATGTAGAAACAGAAATTTTGTTTATTAGAAAATAATCATGTAGTGTGCAGTATATGCACTCAGTTCTTGGTCGGGGCTTAAGGTGATCCGGTTATGGTTCTAGAAGCCCAACCAACATACTTCAACAGCATGTCCCTGCAGCTTGTCTACATTGTTGTATCTGGTGTCTCTTTCTCTTCCTCCTGATACTATAGATTTTCTATAGGGTTTAGGTCAGGTGGGTTTGCTGGTCAATCAAGCACAGTGAAACCAGGCTAAGGTACTTTTGGCAGTGTGGGCAGCTACCAAGTCCTGCTGAAAAATCAAATCAGCATCTCCATAAAGCTTTTTAGCACAAGGCATCTTTGTGAAATGTGCTAGTAAATGTCTTTTAGGAAACTGTCAAGTCAGCGGTCTTCAATGTGCTTGAGTAGAATTTAACACAATGTTTTAGTATCAAACAAAGTTCTTATTGGTTTTATGCAATATCTTAATTTTCTGAAACTTAATTTTGTTTTTGATTTGCTATGAGCCAGAATATTAAAAATACTCTGAAATAAATGCCTGATATACATTACTCCGTGTGCAATGAATCTGAATGATAGGAGTCTCACTTTTCAAACTGAATTCCTGAAATAAATTAGCTTTTCAATTCTATTTTCATTTCTTGGGATGCTGTAACCGTTCTTGTGCACAGTTGTGGTAAGTTGATTAGGAAAAAATAATCCGATTACAGATAAACAGAAAAACGCATATATACCTGTTGTGACAGGTCAGGCTTCTTTAGGGGCTCTCGAGCAATGCAGTTTCCTGGAAGATCACCAAAAGCCACCCCAACGGATGCATCGGCCTTGTCTCTTGGGGAAGACAGCGGGCTGCCACCGTTCCTGTACAGCAGCAACAGGTCCGGGGGTTTTGGGATGTTGAGGCCAACATCATCCCACAATTCGAAGTCCTGGAAATAAAAAATCAAACAAAATGAGTAGAAAGTACACAGTTATTACATTTGTGTCTGCCCTTATATGCAGGACAGTGAAACATCCAAACAATTAATCTGAATCAGTTGGAAATCCTAACCTTGTGCAGAAATAAGATATACAACACGAAGCATTTGAGATAGGTTTTTACCTGATCATCATTTTCATCAGAGAAGGTGATGGACGAAAGTTTGTATTCATTTTTTAATAAATATTCATTCACAAGGAAGTTTAAGGCTCTTTTCTCTAGAGGGCGTATGGGCTCCTGATGAAGGAGAAAAAGCAGGGTCAAAGTTTAACTAAAGCTTTTAAGGGCATGTCTTACAGAGGCTTAAAGAAATACATCTAAAATCTTCCTTTCTCTATGCGAACAGATTCCCTACCTGGATTTCAGGACTCGACTTGAAGTTTTTTCTCTCCTGAGAGGCCACTTCGCTCTCTGAGAAATTGAGAAAATGAGAAATGTTTGAACCGCTACTGACGATTAGCCTTCTCGATGAAGTTCTTCGTAACAAATAAAAAAAAAGGAAAAGAGAGAAAACTGTAACAAAAAGGGTTGAGGTGGAGAAGAAGTTAAAAGTACGCCACACCTGCTGCCTGAGTCAAGTTGGCGCGCAGAGCCTGAATGGTCTCCTTTGCTTTCCGTAGCTCAAACTCCAGCACTGGACAGGAAATGACAACACACACAGGAGGTGGATCCAACCAAACACAGGGCACAAAAAAACAAAGATGGGGCATTTGAAAATATGACACTGAAGATCAAATGAAGCAAAAAAGAAAAAAAAAATGCATGCAAATCATGGGTTTAAGAAAACAAACCAAAAAAAAACACATGCAGCAGAGGATCATGGTAAACCTGCCTGCAGGTCTGTATGCCAGGTGGATTTCCTGCCATTCAAAGCACTGACGTGCCTTGTATTTGTAACCTTTCTCTAATCTAGAAGCTGTCTGACAATAGGTTTCTTCCTGTGCAGGTGCATAATCGTTTCAAGCCACTCAAAGGACAAATGCTGCTCAGGGGATTTGTTCTTCACAGATTATAGCATAACTGTATAAACAAATCAGCTCTAAACTAAAAGATGTAGGAGTCAAATATCATCCAAACATGATTAGGTTTTTGTTTCAGTTTCCTTTTTTAATCATTCAAAAAAAAAAAAAAAAGTTCAAATGAGCACGTCGGTTCTGGCATCTTACAAATTATAGAGAACCAACAGATTTGAGAATAAAATCTTTTATTTGCAAAGTGAAATACGAGCTCTTGAACTATCGCTAAAAAAGGCAAAGGAACAAACAAGATCTTAACACACGTCAGAGTCAGAACATACGCAAAAAGTAATAAGCAATGGAGCAGGGAAACAATGTTGCATATCTGTGCACTGAAAATCTGTATTTTGATCTGATTGTATTTCTACATTACGTCATAGCTAATGAAAGTGCTTTCTGTAACACGCAATTATATTTTGTATAATCGGAATCTAATGTAACCTTTTCTACAGATGAGGAGTGCACAGGTTGCAATCTGAACAAAATGGAAACTGAATCACGGGAGAGGTAAAAAAAGAGAAAAAGAAAAAAGGTCAAATAAAACCAAAACAAGAAAGCTAGTCTGGATGGAGTGACTTGTCCAGAATTTTACTGGGGTTTGATCAACGTCAGGAGAAAGCCAGAAAACCCAGAGTCAGACAGCTGGGGGGGCAGGCATTTTAACAAGAAGAGCACATTGTGGGAGATGAGGACAGGTGTATCAAAGTGGTGGAGGGAATGGGTCAATTTTGCACATAATAGGTGTCTGGAAATTAATTATTTAAAAAAATGCATCTTTTGTGGGTGTGAGCTGAAACCAAAATCTCTGCTGCATGGTTTAACTGTTCCTTTGTTATGCAATGTTTCTGATTTCAATGAAGTAAAAAAACAGCCCCAAGCCAAAACTAAACCATTTCGCCCCCTGAAATATAAGATGCATCTCAATAAATTAGAATCAGTATAAAAGACAATTTATTTCAGTAATTCAAATAAATAACCTATACTATTTATATATATTCATTGCGCAATTAGTGATATGTTTCAAAAGTTTATTTCTGTAAATGTCGATGATTATGGCTTGCAGCAAATTAAAACCCAAAATTTGGTTTCTCAGAAAATTTGAATATTACATAAGACCCATTTAAAGAAAGGAAGTTTTATACAGAAATGAGGTGTTATGACTATGTTACGGCACAATCAACCTGACGACTTGACAGTTGGCGACCATCCACAAGGGTAAACCAAAATAGCTGGCTGTTCAGAGTACTGTATTCAAATTGAGGAAAGTTGAACGGAAGGAAAAAGTGTGGCAGAAAAAAGTCGATGGGCTGCAACAAAGATAGCAGCAGCCATAAAGCAAAGCCAATTTAGAGATTTGGGGGAGATTCACGAGGTGTGGTCAAAGTAAGTGCTTCAAACGCCACCAAACACAGATCTGTCCCATTGCTTGTGTTAGGCCATTCCTGGACCCGAGACCTCACAAAACGTTTCCTCATTCTGACCTCTGTTAATAAGCTTTGTGGAGATGCTGATTTCATTCTCCAACAGGTCTAGTCACCTGTTCACAGCTCCAAAAGTACCATTACCTTGTTTAATAACCATGGTAGAACTGTGCTTGACTGGTCAGCAGACTCACCTGACCTAGTGATGCATTGACTGATGTAAGAGGAGCCCTGAACAAGTACTGAATGTGTACACTGTACAATACATGGACATACAAAAAACCAACATTTATGTATTAAAAATTTCTTTAAAAAGAAATTTAACATTGAGTTTTCATTAGCTGTAACCTATAATTTTGAAAACGAACAGAAATAAGTGCTTGATATATATTACTGTGTGTGTGTGTAATGAATCCATCTAAATGCGGGTTTCACTTTTTAAAGTAAATTGCTGAAATAAATCAACTTTTTGTTAATATTGTAATTTATTGCAATGCACATGTATTCAGCGCATTTGCAAGATGGCTATAAAGCTTTAGAAAATTTCCTGCTCTGCTACCAAAACTATAGTTCGGACATTTAAGGATCACGGGCTACCATGATGACAGTAAAAGATGGTAACAGCTAATGCTAAACCTTCTATTACTTCACATTGCAGATGGCTAACATGTATTGCCTAAATGTTAGCAGCAATAGAATCCATTAGATCAAGTCTACATGAACATAACATTGCTAGTGACTGAATAACAGTACATATTCTTCTACTTTTTGGATTGTTTTATTATTAAATCCTCGTCAACAACCTACAATTACTCATCAAAATGCACCTTAAAACAGACAAAAGGCTAATACTTAAGCATGTGCGTTTAAATGTAGAGTTGTGGGATGGTATTCTGTTAGTGCCGGACACAATTAGAAATTGGTTCAACAATGAAATGTGTTGACAGGGCCACAGTGGAAACAGAGTGCGATTCGAAAAAAAAAAAACAACAGTAAACAGGTCAGGTACCAGAAACACCACTGGCTGATACACAGTGTGACAGTTCATAGAAGGAGCTTCAACACCTTCACCAAAGTCCCAAAATAAAAACAATGAATGTCTGACATGGAGCCAAAATGGGTTATAAATTGCAGTAATTTAAATGTACTACTACCAATCATTCAAGGTAGTACTAATTGCAAACGTTGGATCATTTGACATGTTAACAAGCATGTTCAAGCAGCACCACCTACAAATCTGCATTACAGTTGTTGATGAGACATTAGACCCATTTCTACGGCTCACTAATCTCTTCTCCTGTGGTCTTGTATTTCCCAAAGGTAAGCAGTCGTTGCTGCTTGGAGCCCTGACGGTATGGTTCATCTTACCTGCCACCCGTTCGTCTGACTCCCGGTTGCCGTCATCTGAGTAACGAGCAAAGTCCAGAGAGTCCAAGGTGCTAATACTGCCCGCCCGATCTGCAGAGACACAGAGGTAGCGGTGAGACAAGAGTAACTTAACTGCAATAATTACTGAGATGATTCCACGGCTCACAGAGTTTAGGAATGTGGCAATGAATTGGAAAAGTGCTTGTAGAGACACTGCTTTAGGTATGGATGCTTGCCTCTAAAGGGAAAAGATAACCATCAGTACATCTGTAAACAGTCTAAAAAGTTGCTTCATCTGAACTTTTAAACGAGAGCTCAGTATAAACTGAATGGAAAGGACAATCCCCTCACTGCATATATATGATGTAACTAATCAGTTGTAAAATGCAACCACAAAATAAACTTTGCTTCACCTAAAAGAAATGCCGATAGAGGGGAAGAAAAACAACTTCAAACTTTCGAGAACCAGAAAAAGCTGATAAATAGGAACATTCAGGCTCATATTACACTGAGCTCAGCTGCCTGGTTTGCTTCATCAGTGGTGTTAGCTTTCTTGCTACTTTAATGCAACTGTGAGATTGGCCTTATTTGTGCTCTAATGTCCAGCAGAAGGTCCAGGTAAATGTAGTTGTGTTGGCCTAAAAAGCCAAGCTAACCACAGTGTGAGAGTATGGGCTAAATGACAACAAAACCTGTCGATCTTTTTTACTTTCAGATAGCTTATTTGACATCACAAGCTGGTCTTGAAATAATATGTCCACATGCAAGTAATCCTAGCCACATGTTTTTTCATCTTTCTGTTATGAACTTCTACTGTATGTGTTACTACAAGATACATGTACAAGTTTTAGGTCCTCTAAATGCATATATTTTGGCTTTTAGTAAGTCTAAACAAGATGCTGGAGATAAAGCTACTATTAGTTTGAATTAGATTCACAAAATTTGGAATCACTGTCATTATTGCAATAAGTTTAGAAATCATATGTGCAAAATAGCAATCACAAAAGACTGCATTTGATGTGATAGAGGTTATTATAATTCACAAGTCAGGCATAGGCATTCACATTGTATGCCAATAATACATATTGGCCAGGTGGATGGAATAAGAGAAATGTGGTCTAATTGCACCAGAGATTATCATCGTAATATTCAACAGTAATATGGTTATTGCATGCGTTCCTATATTGTGCAGCCCTATGCTAAAATCTGAAGCCTTAGCATAAAACCATACATTTATTTACTTAAGTTTATGAAAAGACAGTTTCAAAAGGGACACACCCCCTAGCCCCTGTGAGCACTCTGTGAGAAACGCTCATCATGCGATGACAATAATTCACTAAACATATAGTGTTAGCGGGCCTGGTCTAACAATAAATAGTTATATTTACACCTGAGTAAATATAAAATGTCATTTTCAAATAACTTCATTGAGGCACGAAGGTATCCAAATCAATCTGGACCTATGCAAATGAGTTATTGAACTTCTTATAAAATCACATTTATTAACCATATTTTTGGAAAATATGAGTTCATGTTTACCAGCCACAAACAGACCTGATACCTGATTACTGCCAGACATGTGGAATCAACAAATCACTTTAATAGCACCTGTCACACAACATGAAGTAGACTAAA
Source organism: Crenichthys baileyi (assembly GCA_036173005.1). Classification (NCBI taxonomy): domain Eukaryota; kingdom Metazoa; phylum Chordata; class Actinopteri; order Cyprinodontiformes; family Goodeidae; genus Crenichthys; species Crenichthys baileyi. The sequence continues at coordinate 142,518 of JAHHUM010000069.1, read as the reverse complement.
AGATCTCAAAAAGCAACACATCTGAAGAACACATCTGATCTTAGGAAATTGAAGGACATATGGATGACAAAATCTCTGACTCTATCAGTGTCTACAGCGTTGACATGACAACTCATCCTGGATGACACAACAAAGAGAACATCTAAAGCACTGCATGCCTCAGTTAAGGTCAGTGTTCATGATTCAGTAATAACGATGAGATTCTGCAAAGATGTCGTCCACGGGAAAAGGCCCAAAGAGAAATGACTGACGTCCAAGGGGAACACATGCCTGTCTCACAATTGTTAAAAGACGTGTCGATGATCCGCAGGATGTATGGGAAAGTATTCAGTGGACCCCTAAAACAAGTGTGGAAGTAGGCTTGAGTTATAGGGCAGGACAGTAATCAAAAGCACATCAGAAAGTCCACCTCTGAATGGCTGAAAACATAAAATAATAATACAGTTTGGGAGTGGCTTAGTCAAAGTATGAAATCTCATATGTAGCTAAATTAAAATAATTCTGCAAAGAAGGGTAGGCATTAATTTCTCCCCAGCAATGTATAATACGCATTGCCACTTATTGCATTTGTTTTCAAGGGTGGCACAGCAAGTGGGTTTAGAAGGTTCTAACTTTTTCCCACAGGGTCATGTTGATTTGGATACATTTCTCCATTAATAAATAAAAATAATAATTTGGGAAATTGCATTTTGGTTTTACTTAGGTTACCTTTGACAGGTATTAATGATTTGAAACATCAAAGGGTGACAATCAAAACAAAAATGGGAGAAATAGGAGTTCGAACATTTTTTACAGCACTGTAGTAATACAGTATATAAACTATGGTTCTGCCCAGTAACAAGGCTCAGTTAAAACCTCAGGGGATATAAAAGAAAGGCTGCCCTCTTGTGATGTTAATAAAACCATTTTTTCAACAATATTATATCCAGAAAGAAGCACTAAATATACTAAAGTATATTTCTTCAATTTTAACTGTAGAGTGTGTATGTGTGTCTGTGCGTGCAGGGCAATGTTTCTGAATCGCATTATTGTCAATAATATACTAAGCCTCTTGATGTGTAAATAAGGTTTTTACAAAATAATAAAGACAAGATAACTGCCATAAATGCATTTCTATTCTGGGTTTCATTTTAACAAAACAAAAATTTTTTCCCCTTTTTTTTTGATTTTGGAATTTTAACCCTTCAGACAAATTCCCCCTTTAAGGGAAAAAAAAATACCGTCTTTACCAATTTTCTCCCCTTAAAAAAGGGGGTTTTATATGATCAAAAAAAAAAGCTTTTCTGATTATTAGCACTTGGGGGGGAAGAAGGGTCCCTCAACCAAAAACCTTCTTTGGGGCAGAAATTTAAAAAAAATGGGGGGGGAAAAGGGCTTGCGTGTCCTTTTGGCCCCCCAGCAAAAAGCTGGGAGATTTCAAAACCCCCAGGGCCAATTTTCCCCTTTTGAATTTCCCCCCCACCCCAGGAAAAACCCATGGGGCAAAACCGGGGGCCCCCAGGGGGTTTTGTATTTAGAAAAGGGGGAAAATTTAAATACATTTTTTTTTTGGGTTTAACCCGAGGGTTTTCGGGGCCTTTTTTTTTTGGGTTTTACAGGGGCCAAAAAAATCCAATTTGGGATTTACCATTTTTTCTTTCCCCTTTGGGGGGAATTTTATAATCCTTTTTAAAAAATTCTAAAAAAAAAAACGGTTCCAAAAGCCCTAAATTTAAGGGGAGTAGGGGGCTTTTTTTGTATTGGGAAAAGGGCAAAACAAATTTTAATTTATTATGGTTTTAATTTTTTTTTTTTTCCCCTTTGGGTTTTAAGCAAAAAAAGCTGGGTTTTTTTTCACAGTCTGAAAAACCCCCCCCCCCGGGGGCCCGTCAGGGGCAGTTTAGTCTGACTGGGGCCCAAAAAATAAAAAAATTTAAAGGGAAAAAATTTTTTTTTTCAAAGAGCCCTTTTTTTCCCCTAGGTCACACTTTGGGGAAAATAATTTGGGTGGGTTTGAAAAAATTACAGAGGGAACCCCGTCCGGTTTTACAGGCCCCCTCTGCCCCTACCAATAGGGTTTAAAACAACCCCTTTATTTTAAATTAACCCCCTTTATAGTTTAAAGTGTTCCCCGGGAATTTTGGAAAATTAAGCTGGAGAATCCTACAAAATTTTAAAAGGGGGAAAATTTCCTTTCGATCTCATTTGGGAAACTTGCATTTTTTTTTGGGGGAAAAAAAAAATAAAATGGCATGGCCTTAGGCCATGTCCTCCTTTTTTGGGGCGACATAAGGCCCCCTTTTTTGGATTTTTTTCAACTTCTTTTTTTTTTCCACTAGATTTAAAAACCCTTTTTTCTTCTTCTAAAAAATGAAAAACTTTAAATTTGGGCTTGTGGGGGGTCATCAAAAAGCTATCAAAGGGGGCTAAAACCCAAAAGTTTTTCCCCCATGGGGGGGTCCTGTTTTTAGGATTCCCCCGACCCCCAAAAGGGGTGTTTTTGGTTTCGTCACGCTTTTTTAAAACACATTTTTAGGTCATTTTACGCTCCACACCCTTTTTTGGGGGTTTTTTGCAACCCCCCTAGAAAGGGAAAGGGCAGGGTAGTATGGGGTTTTTCCCCCTATGATCTTGGGGAAAATAAAAAAACTTTTTAAAAATTCCCCAGGGAAGTTTTTTTTTTTTTTTTTTTTTTTTTTTTTTTTCCCGTTGGCCTTTTTTTAAAATTTACGGTTTCCCCCAAAGGGGTATTAAGGAATCCCCCGAAAGAACGGGAAACCGCTATTTTTTGAATTTGGAAAAAATTTTTAGGATGGGCCCAAACCCCCAAAACAGGGGCCCCCTGGGGATAAACAGGTTTCCTTGCCTGGGGTTTCCAAAAAAATCGGTGATTTCTGATTTCCCCTCGCTTTTATTTCCCGAAAACAAAACCAGCCCACGTTTGGAGCAATTTGGGGAAAGGGAAATTTTTGCTTTTTCCAATTTTTAAAACGGGGAAACTATAAAACAAATTTTTTCATCCCCATTTTCAAAAAAAAAACCCCCCCCCCCCCTGTTTTTTTTCCCGAAACCCAAAATTAATCTTTCCCGTAAATAAATTTTAAAAATTTTTTGAGGGGAAATTAAAAATCGGGGTTTTTAAAATTTAAATTTTTTAAAAAAAAAAAAAATAACCTCCAAGGGGCATAAAAAAGGGCCCGTAATTTAAAAATTTTTTTTTTTCAAACATAAGCCCCTGAATCTCCCTGGAAAAATTTCTCCCATTCACAAAAAAAAAAGGTAGGGGGGCTGTGTTATGCTACTTTTTCTAAAAGTTCCACCCTCAAGCTTTAAAGGGGGGTGCCGGCCCGTAAAATTTTGGTAATTTTATTTTGGGATGATTTTCTTGGGGCCCATGGGGGCCCAAGGGGGGCTTTCCCAGCCCTTTTATGGGATGCAAAAGGTTATTTTTTTTAAAAAAGGGCCCCTGAGGGAGATGAGGAGCTCCCCGGGGCATACAAACCTGTAACCAATTTAATTTTAAACCCCTTTTGTTTTTGTGAAGGGGCGGGGACATTTCAGGGGGGTTTAAGGGTCAAACTTGGGGAAAAAAAATTTTATAGTACCCCCCTTTAAAAAAAATTTTTTCGGGAGGGCCCCAATAAAAAAAGGGGGGGGGGCCCCAAAGTTTTTTAAGTTTTTGCCCAAAAAGGGATTCTTGTCCCTTTTAAACCCCCGTTGTATTTTTTTGGGGTTATCCCGCGGCAAAAAAAAATTTTTTTTCTATCACTCTTTACTTAGCGGGTTTTGGGCTTTCTTAAACCGGGGAGGGAACCTTAAAATAAAAAAGGGGCCCCCAAAAAACCTGTTTTGTCCCCCAAATTTTCCCTTCCCTCTGCCCCCCCCAAAAACTCTTTTAAAAGCCCCTCAAATTTAAAGGGGGGTTTTTTTAAAAACCTAAAAAGCTTTTTTATTTTATTCCCCCAAAATAAAAAATGACACACAAAAAAACCCCTTTTGAAAATGAGGGTTTGAGCGTTGGGGAGGGGGGGGCAACAAGCTGGGCGATTTTTCCAGAAAAAAGTGGGGGTTTCCCACACCAAAGGGTTTTGAGCTAAAAAGGGTTTTTCGAAACTAGTTTTAGTTTTCCCCTTTTCGTTTTAAAACCCCTATGGGGAAAACATTTGGTTTTTCCAAAACCCCTACTTTTTTAGCATGAAGATGGAAACTTTAAAGGGTTTTCCCTTTTCAGTGGGCCCCCCAGGGGCCGAGCCACCCCGAAACTTTGGCCCCGGTGGGGGTGGCCCCCCTTTTTTCGCTCGAAGGGTTTCCCCAAAAGGGGGGTTGGGGGGAAAAAATAACCCCTTTTCCCCCGGAAGCTCCCTGGGTGCTTCCAAAAAGTTCAGTTGGAAAAAATCGGGGCCGGGAAAGGGAATTTTTTTTACTGGTTTCCCTAACAGCTGAGCACAATTTTCATCCACAGGGGCACCCGCCCCCTTTTTCGCCACCCCCTTGGGCCAAAAAGCGGATGTGGACCGCGGGGGGCCGGGCCCCCCGGGGGGATGCCCCCCCAACCCGCCCTTTGGGCCCCTTTTTCCGGGGGGGTAGACTGCAGAAGTTTTTGGGGGCCTCGGGGGCCCCCTGGGAGGCGGAAAAGAGGGGGATTTCCTGGTGGGGGGCCCTTGGGGGCCCCCTCGCTCGGGGGTTTTTTTCGGGGTCAAAAAACCCTTTTCATTGGGGGCGGGGCGTTTTCCCCTTCTTTTCCCCAGAAACACTGACCCAAATTGGGGGTTTACCGACGCCCTTTTTTTTCCCCTAATTTTAAAACCCCTTTCCCGGCAGGGGGCTAGGGGTTAATTTAATTTTCCCCTTCTTCCCGAAAAAGGTTTTTTTATTTTTTTCCCCTGGCTTTTACCTTTTGGGGAAAAAAAATGGGGGGAAATTAAAATTTGGGAAATTTTTTGGGGGGGGGGGAACCCCTAAAATCAAAGCCCGCCTTTTTTAATGGGAAAGTTTTTAAAGGGGGAAATTTGGTTTTTTCCCCGGGGAAAAATGGGGGGAGGGCCCTTTAAATGTTTAAAACTTACAGCTCACGCAAGGGTTTAAAGTCAAAAAAAAGGGAAAAAAACAAAAACCCAAAGTAAAAAAAAAATTTTTGTATTTTTTTTTTGTAAATTTTAAATTAAATTAAAAAAAAATAATGAAAAAAAAAAAAAACTAAAAACGTTTTTCTAAAATTTTGGGTTTAAAGTTTTAAATTTTGAAACCTTTCCTGGGGAAATTAAAAACCCTAGTTTATTAAAATAAAACTACCCCCAATTTTAGCCCCTAAGCGATGCGGTTTGAGGGGGGGTCAACGCCAAAGTTTAAAAAACAAGGAAAAATATATTTTCGTTTTTGGGCCCCGTTTTCTTGTTTTGTAACTTGTTTTCAAACGGGGGTAGTTTGGTTTTGTTAAAAAAAAACATTTTTTTTTTAAAAAAAGGGCTGATCTTTTTTTCGAAAACAGGGAGCCCTTTAAAATGTCTTTTTTTTCTTTTGGGAAAAGTAGTGGAAAGGGGTTTAATACGAAGATAAATGTAAAGAAGATTGTTTTGAATGGCACAGTTTTTGCGATCTCTTATTCATTCTTTAAATCACTTTATGCCAGGATCCAGTTGACGTTAAATACAGGTAAGACTGATAACTTCACTGTCCCTAATCTAGCAGATATTCTGATACACTTCCAATATGATGAAACATAGGTTGCCATTAAAATGCCACTAAAATATTAGGTTAGTAATGTGTTTGTTTGATGTTTGGCACATTTGCCAGTAGCATATGGGAACGGATTAGTCCTGTCACTAAGCCTTTCTATAGCAGATTCATTGACTTAGCCTGTCTAATTTTAAAGCGGATATATATCTTCTTTTTGGGCTTCTCTTAGTAAAGTTTATTTTTAGTCCTCGCTATATGTACATTAAATATAATCTTTCAATTTATATCTGTTTCATTTTCCCTTCATCTCAGGAACCTCAGCATTGCTCTTTAGAGCCAGGGCGCTCTTTAGTCAAAATGAGGATGATCACCTTTTTCATGGTCGGACTGACAGTCCATGTAGTTTTCTTTCTATCAATCTTTGACATCTACTTCACATCTCCTTTGGTCCACGGCATGACGCCCCAGTCCACGCCGCTGGCACCCCCTGCCTCCAGACTGGTTTTAGTTGTGGCAGATGGCCTCAGAGCTGACAGTCTCTTCACCCTGCTTCCCAATAGCTCATGTAGGACTCCATTCCTAAGGTTGGGAAACTGATTTGAAGTAGGGAATGAACTAAAAGAAATATTTATTTTTATGCTTTAAACTGACCTTAAAAACTTTTACCATCAGGACCATAATAGAGGAGAGTGGTACCTGGGGCGTCTCCCACACACGTGTGCCTACTGAGTCTCGTCCTGGTCATGTTGCTCTGATCGCAGGCTTCTATGAGGATGTCAGTGCAATTGCTAAAGGTTGGTGCATGTTGTGATTTTCATCCTCCTCGTCTGTATTCGTCTTTCTTGCACTTTAACATTATCTCTTTGTGATGGTAAATAACCATTTCTTTGCATATTTTCAGGTTGGAAGGAGAATCCAGTAGAGTTTGATTCAGTGTTTAATGAGAGCAGAAACACCTGGTGCTGGGGGAGCCCAGACATCCTCCCAATGTTTGCCAAAGGTAGTCGACAGGTTTCCTACTCAGTCGGGAAAAGTTTGTAACATGATTTTAGCCTTTATCAAGTCAGGATAAGTGAAAGAAAAAGGAAAAAAAAAGATAGCTGAGCATGGAAAAAGTCTCTGAATGCTTTCTTATCCTGTCATCAAAACGATAAAATCAAAATTTCTGAAAAAAAGGGGTTTTACATTGATTTAAATGAAGATGATATCTTGTCTTGTATCTTTGATTTGACATATTCAGGAAGCAAGTTTTTGTTCAACTCTTTGATCATTTTTGGTCTTGAGTGACTGACATAAACCCTAAATAAATGCACACTTATTCAAAACATATAGCATTGACAGGTCTATGTATTCCAAACTAAAGGAATTAAAGATCAAAAACTAGAACTTATTTGATTTAAATAAATTGTATTTGAGGCTGCATAACCCAGTCCGGAGTTTTCTAAGCGTTATTGGTTTTGAAATATATGGCGTTTTGAAATAGAACATTTTTTGGAATCTGTGAGTGCAAGTTAAGCACAAAAATGATAACTCTCATGGACACTTTAAAAATTACCAATAAAAAATCAAAAACTTACATATAATATCTTTTCTAAAAATGTTAATAAAAAGAAGATTACCAATGCATTTATTATTTTTTATTTTCACTTTATTTTCAAATGTTTTTCTTCATCACTGTCTGGATCGTTACAGAATAACATTGCTGGAAAAGTGTATCTGATTTGTGACTTTGGGTTCTTGTAGGCGCAACTGGTGACCACGTTCATACCCACACATACCCAGCAGAGGAGGAGGACTTTGCTTCCACAGATGCTTCCAGGCTGGACAGCTGGGTTTTCACTCAAGTCAAGGTACGGCTCTAGAAATACTCATAGTAAAGGTGGCTGCTGTAATTTAATACATTAATTGCAACTGATTAAGGCTTCAAAATGTGATTTTTGCTTTTCAAAAATACGTTCAGGGACGAGGCATATGTTGGTGCTGCAATAGTATTTTCCTTGAATGATATAGATTTTTGTTGCAAAATGGGAAGCCATCTTTGATAACGAGAGTATACTTTACAGCTTCTGTAAGCTCTTTTAGATAATACAGGGTCAGTCCATAACAATGCTGTATGCTGTTGGTGATATTAACTAGAAGTCTAGAATTTCTAGAATAATTTTGTTTATGTGACTTTGTGACAGTCCTTCTTTCAAGCGGCAAAGTCTAACTCCACTCTGAAAGCCACTCTGCTTGAAGATAAGAATATCTTTTTTCTGCATCTGCTTGGCATTGACACTAATGGACATGCTCACAGGCCAATGTCACAGTAAGTGGGTTATATTGAGTTGGGATGTTTCTCTTTTCGCTTTTGGGTTTTAATTTATTGGACTTTTGCAAATTAGCAATCCCTGATAAGGCATTATCTTTATCTTGCACTTTGTGTTTTCTACAGGGAATACCTGGACAATATTGCCCTGGTAGACACTGGTGTAGCTGAGGTTGTGTCTCTGATAGAGGACTTCTTTGGCTATGATGGGAGAACTGCATATGTGTTTACCTCCGATCATGGCATGACAAACTGGGGTAAGAGTTTTGTTCAGGTTTCATTTTAATGTTTACTAGATAAGTAAGAAAGAAGAGCTATTGAGGCCCTGCAATTTTCCTCTTCTAGGTTCCCACGGTGCAGGTCATCCTTCTGAAACACTCACACCGTTAGTAGTGTGGGGAGCTGGAGTTAACAAGGCCCAGAGAGTCACAGAGTTCCAGCCATATGAGGATGGATACTTAAAAGGTAAGCCCAGTTCATTCTCAATTTTTAACAATGTTTATCTGATTGAATTTCCACTATTATCTTTTTTTTTTGTCTTGGTCTCTTTTTCAGATTGGAACTTGGAGCATATTCGTAGAGCTGATGTAAATCAGGTGTGAAGAATGCTCAAACAAATGTGGCTGTCATCAGTCAGTATCTCAGAAACCACAGACTTTAATATGTGCTTTTGCTTTTATGTGATAGACCAATAAAAGGTAGAGCATAATTGCAAACTGAAAAGAAAATGATAGAAGGTCTTCTTTTCAAATAGAAATTATGAAAGCTGTGGTTTGCATATGTATTTATCCCCCTTTTCTCAGATACCCGTAAATAAAATCAAGTGCAGTCAATTGCCTTCAGGAGTCACCTAATTAAAAAAAAGGGTCCACTTGTGTGTAATTTAATCTCATTTTAAATCTATATGTACCATTAAGGCCTCTGAGGTTTGTTAGAGAACATTAGAGAGCTAACAGTGTCATGAAGACCAATGAACACAGCAGACAGACAGGGGAAACAGTTGTAGATTATCACACTAATTTTGTCTTTATTTTTTAAATTTCGGTTTTTCCCTTTCATTTAGTGAATTAGCAACATTGTGTGTTAATGAACAAATAAACATGTAAAATGTAAGTGTACCCAAGTAAAAAAAAAAGGCCAATTACTATCAGCGATGCCTAACGGCTGATCTAATGAGGGATCCAGTATATAAAAAAACACAAATGTGAACAAATCCCAAGCCTTTAATATCTTACAGAGTGCTATGTTATCCATTATCTTAAAATGTAAACCGCATAGAGACTACAAGCCTAATGCAGCATTAACGTCTACCCAAACACATGATTGTAGCAGCATCATGCAGTGGGAGTGCTTTCCTTAGCAGGGACTGGGAAGCTGGCTACAGTTGAATGGAAAATAGATGGGAGTAAACATGGTGTAATTTTTGAAAAAAAAACTGATGAGGGCTGCAAAAGACTTTGGGATGGAGCAGAGGTTCACCTGCCAGCAGGACAACGACCAGCTGTAAATATACAGCCAGAGGTACAATGAAAAAATGTTGATTAGAGCCTATTTATGGATTCAAATGGTCCAGCCAAAGTCTAAACCTAAATCCGATTGGGAATTTGGGGCTTAAAACACTTGAAGACATGAAGACTGCTATGTAGCCACACTGTCCATTCAATCTGACTGAGCTTGAGCTTCTTTTCAACGAAAAACGGGTAAAAATCAAATTTTCTAGTTGTGCAAAACTAGTAGAAACATACCAGAAAAGACTTTGAGCTGTAATTTCAATGAAAGATGGTTCTACAAAATACTAACTCAGGAGACTAAATACAAATACACACCACCTTCCAAGACCTTCCACTTTACTCTTATGTGGCACTTTGTGTTAGCCAATCTAATAAAACCCCATATAACCCTATAATACTGTATATAAATACCAATAGTTGTAATTTGAGAAAACTGAAAAAGTTCAAGTCATGTGAATGCTTTTGCAAGGCACTGTGAAAAGTTACTGTTTTTCTTTTAATTTCAGGCTGATATTGCTCCACTCATGGCTTCTCTTCTTGGTTTGCCCATTCCGGTTAACTCTGTTGTAAGTCAGTGGGTAATTAGAAGAAAGATTAAATATCAAAAATGTAACTATTCAGTGCATTACTTAGGTTTCCTAAAAGAGGATTTTCCTACTAATGCTGCCTGTGTGTTTTTGTATTTGCGTATGTACAGGGTGTGATACCTCTCCTCTACCTGAACAACAGTGACCGGTTCAAGGCTGAAAGCATGTACACTAATGCTATTCAAGTACTGGAGCAGTTCAAGGTATCACAGCATTTATTTCCGCTGTATAGTAACTGGCATGTCACACAATGTGATACTTTAATAATGCTGTCATTGATACGCACAGCGATTACACTGTGGTTTATTTTCTTTTCTTCAATAGATGAAAATGACTCAGAAAAAAGACACAACGCTACCGTTTCTGTTCACACCATACCAGTGAGTACAGTACATGAAGCGGGGCTAAAATGTTAAACATTAACTTGTTTTCATCATAAATCAAGCAGGTTAGTAATTTAATCTACTTTTTAAATTGTTTTTTTTTTTCCAGACTCTTGACTGAGTCAAAGCAAGCAGAATTCACTCACAGGGCCCGGATACTGATTCATTTAGAGAAGTATAATGATGCTGTAAGTATCAGTGAATCAATTGCTTCACAGCATCATAAAATGTGTTTAAATTTCATCAATGAAAATCAAAAGGACATTAGATTTGTTTTGGCCTTTGGGTTAATATTCACCTTTCTTCTCTTTTTTACAAAGCACTCCATCTGATATCCTTATGTATTCCTTCTCTTTTCAGATCTCTCTGTGCCAGTCTCTGATAGCCCTCTCTTTAGAAGGCCTGGTCTACTACCATACCTACGACAGGTTCTTCCTGGGTTGCAGTGTGGTGCTGGGATTTATAGGCTGGACCTCATATGTCATCTTGGTTATTCTGAGGACTCACGCCAGCCTTGTTCGTTATCCCAACCTTGCTAAACAGGTAGGGAAAGGAGACAGTAACCCCAGTGTTTAAGAGTCCTTTTCACAATAGCAGGTTTGCAACTCTTGCCTGTCCTGTTAAACTGGTACGGCTTTTCTCTGTGTGTGTGTGTCCGTGTGTCTGTGTGTGTGCAGAATCCCAGTCAGAATTTGGCCAGGTTTTGTGTTGCTGTGGCTGTGGTGATCACTCTGTTCCTGATTATCCAAAGAAGTCCCTTGACTTACTATATTTACTGCCTGCTGCCTGTTCCTGTATGGTACTCTGTTTTAAAAGAGTAAGTAACACATTTGAATCATTTGAAGCAGACAATAAGATGACACAGGTCAGTGTTTGTAAATGTGTGATTTAAGAGTAAAATACACAAAATACACAATGAGTAATCACCCAAGATACCAACGTACCCTCGAAGAGATATTTACTTAGGAGTCCTTTGAGTTTGCATTGTGTTTGATTAGACTGTGAATACTCGTAATTTTCTGTCTGTTTTTCCTGAGAATTTTTATATTTTTTTCTGTGTAGGTCTGGAGCTCTGTCTGATCTAATCCGATCAGCTCCCTCTCTGCCACTCTGGAAATGTTTGGGCTATTTTGTGCTGGTGGCATTTGGGATCGAGCTGCTCGTAGGTGTCTTTAAACCAGTTATTTCTGACCCACGTTTGTACTATACAAGTTATTTACCAGTGCATAGGCTTTTTGTGTGCAGTCTGACAACATGGCTTGGATTACTCTTTGTCATTTGCTGCCCCCAGGTGGTGAGCTTCTTTCATCGCGCCATGCTGACTGTAGGCCTGGCTTTCCTTTCCCTGTGGCCCCTTCTTACTGGACTTGTTGGCAAAGCCAAGGTAACAGATCATGTTTGTGTGCTAAAAAGTTGGTGATTTGATGATGGTACACTGATGCTGTTCAGGAAGATACCAGGAAGATAAACACATATTCAAACAATCAATAAACTGCACAGTCTGAGTTGCAAAATATTTTTCCTGATATAAAACATTGTCATTCATTCTAAATTTCAAATCAGTAGCAACCCTCTCACAAAAACCCATATTGTTGTGTAGGGATGGATGCGATTAACTCTAAGTCCATAATTTGGTTAGTTAAAATTAGTCATCCTGGAAAGTTTGACTTATTGAGACAGGCATTGATGTGACTAAAATGTTCTTTTTTGCATCATGATATGGTTCAAAATAGAGGTCAACAGTCCTTTCTTATAAGGATTTTACATAATTTGTATATACAAGGAAATAATGGGTATGATCTAGTCTTTCCTAGGTTCTAAAATTATTTATGTCTAACCTCAACTTTGCATAAACACTGCACAGAGTCCTTGTGGTGTTTATTTGTTAAACAAAAATGAAGCTGAAATGGAAAAAAATGATTCAGGTAGAAAAGCAGAGCCAGTTGCTGTTATTCAAATGCACATGATTAATTGATCATTGTCAATGTGATCCCCTCTGTAGAAGCAGTTTGCTGGTATGTAGCTTGAATGCGTGTATTAACACAATGCCTGGGCTGAAATACAGGAGCAATGATCTTCGAGAAGCATTTCTTGCTGCCCAACAATCTGTTAATGGTAGTACGTTATGTAGGTGTCCAGCATTCTGCAGACACAACATTTTTTTTTTTTACAAGTGAACAACATTTGAGATAGTTGCAGTTCCAGACTGTGATGCTCAGAGAAGCTCCTGCATTTTGGACTCTACAGGCTTCATGTAACGTAACATATAATATACACAACAATACAATTGGAAAAGACTGAACAATTGTGGTTTGTTTGGAAGGGATGGCAGGAAAAAGCCTCCTCTCTCAGAAGAATATGGCAGCACAAAAAAACCTACTACATTTCTGGAACAGTGTTCTTTGGAAAGATAAGACGTTTGGTGAAAGCAAAACCCAGCATATTAGCACTAACGCCTCACAGCAACACATAACCTTAGCACCTTAATGCCATTGAGTCAAAAAGGGAGCTCTCATTCTGTCATAGTATTGAGTGAAATGTGAGACCATGTGTTTCACAGCCAATGCTTGGTCAAACAGCAAAATAAAATCCCATCAAATCTGTCACAGAATGTGCAAAATAGGATTTTAAAAAGAAAATACAAACCATTTAAAACCTTATTCTTCTAAGATTCTAGAATTGCGCCACTCAAGGTGGCAGGAGGTTGGAGTAACTCTGTTACTTTTCTTTCTGATTAATTCTTTTTAAGAACTTGAGTTCATCTTGTGGTGGATAAAATTGATTTTTTTGGATGATTTTCCTTTCTGGTATCGGATGCTGTGCAGCTGTAAGGATTTTTGCTGATACTTTTTAACTTTTGGACATTTGTTATGATGCATCACCATGGAAACGGGGTTGTTTCTTTACAACCAGGAGCAGCCAATTCTCTAGAAATACAGAATTTGGATGGTTTAGTTTTCTAAAGTTCAATTTTTGTGGCATTTTTTTGTGCCAGTTTGGCGTGGACAGCTCATGAATTTAAACAAATTTTCACTGTCTGCTTAAGCCGCACTCCCCAAAGCTTGCAGTTATCTTTGTCTGATTTCCTGTGAAGCTTCGTTCAGTGAGCTGGTTTCTAGGTTGCCAGTGCTTGGCTGTTTTCCCCCTGATGCCGGTTGTGGGTAGAGAGCCTAACCTACATCTGGTGTGAGTACTTTCTTTATTTGCTTACATTTATCTGAATATTTACCACTGGATCCTACCATCTACACACACAGAAATGAGATGCTAGTCAGATACAAAAACAATGTTTTTTGTTACTCTAGTTGTTTGAATTTTTGAAATTAAACATGTATAGTTTCTGACAGGTTGCAATACAAAAAGTTGGATTTTTTTGGTTTGGATAAAAGATATAAAATAAGGTCACAATTGAGTATTACCTTTTTTCTTCATAAAGTTGTGTATATAGCATAATTTCTGTAGAAATAAGCAAAAAGCAAGTTGAAATGGTTTGACTTCCCTCTTCCAAGGTATACAGAATGCACCATCATTTGAAGTTGACGTTTAGGGGGTTAACAATTGCAAAGATGTATTTCTTCATTAGGGTAGAGGTTGAAAGTACTTTCCCTCTGGCTTTTACTGGTATTGAATTCAGACCTGCCAATTTATTTTCTCAAATACAGAAAAAGTCTCAGAATATCCCCCTTTAGGAGACATGTCACATTAAGGCAGTAGGGGGCATTTTTTATTGGGAGGTAACAGATGGGGATAAGCACATGATTGGATATTGGATCTTTAGAGATTACTAATGCAGGTATTTTTGAGTCACTGTGCACCCAATTTAGCATTATCTTGCCTCTTTAGCATACCACTCATGGTTTTCAAAAACAAAGAAACATGCAAAAAAAGAGTTAGAAATGTAACCAGCGGAAAACTCTTTACATTGCATAGATGTGCTTTAGTAAAGATGTGAATGTAAAATATAATAAAGCTCAATATTTGTTCCATCAGTACCTGCGCAGGGCTGCTCACCCTCTTCACTTCGGCCTGTTACCTCTGGTCATCATGGCGGAGGGTGCCGCTGCACCCAAGTGACAGACGGCAATTTTTCAGTCAGGTAATTGTTTGGTTTGTCCTGGTTGGGCTGTGATTTTTTTTTTTTCTCAATAATTCCTAAAAGATGTATTACTTGTCAACCCTAATAGATGATTCATGTGGCCGTGTGTTCGTACGTGCCATTGCTCACACATTACAGCCTAAAACAGAAACAAGGTCTGCCCCTTCTAAATCAGATCATCAGCTGGACCACTTTAGGTTAGTGGATGATGGGTGGGGGGGGCTTTTCTCGATGCCGCAGAAAACCCAATGAAAGTTATATTTATTTGAAATTTTTTTAATTTAAAACATTGATCTGATACTAAAGACATGAACGAAGTTATATTGAAATGTCGGTGCAGGCTTTAATATTCCACCTTTGCATCTCTGCTGTCTTTTTTTTTCCAGCATCTTCTATATTTCTTCCTCTTCTGAGCTCAACACGCCTTTTCCATCGACTCCTCAGCATATTTTTGTCTCTCACATCCACATACCTACTGCTCAGTACTGGGTATGGCAAGACAATTTGAAATTTAGTTATTGTGTAGTTTTACATCTCCAGAAAATCTGCTGGATATAAATAATCTTTCTGTTCTCTCTTACTTAGGTCAGAGGCCTTGTTTCCCCCTGTCTTATCTTGGCTAATGTTTGTGTGGATCAACATTGAACAGGAGGCCTTAATCGCTCAGGGTGTCTCCAGAAGGCAAGAGGTGGAGTTAAGAGACATAATGAGAAAAAAAATGGGGGGTTTCTGTTTATCTTTAATCATTTGTTTTAGTATCTGTAAGAGCTACTGTTTTAAATGCATAAACATGACAGAAAATGTAATTACAAAACAGTTCTAATCTAAATTTGTAATCTTAATTGCTTAAAACAGCGAGGACCTCAGCATTGTGAAACTAAACCAGGGTCAAAATGCTTCGTGTGTTTTAGTTTTTGTTCTTGAAAGTTTCAGTGTCAAAAAGTATCTTTAACAGTGTGAAAAAGAGATAGGAAAAAGGCAAAAAAATTATGTCAAGTACATATCCATATCCACTGTCCCTGCAGTGGCTCTGAAACATCCTGGTCAAAGCATAAAGACACTTCGATGGCCTTTGCAGCTCCCTTTAATATCTTTTGCAGGGGCTGTTTGTCTGCCATATTTCTATGTATTTTAACTCATATTTGGTATTGACCTGTGATATAATTTTGTGCAATAATAATAATTTTGTTTATATAGTGCCAATTCACAACACATGTCGTCTCAAGGCACTTCACAAAAGTCAGATACATACATTCCAATTATTCTTAACCATTGAACAGTGCCGTCAGATTCAGTTATTTATTCAAATTGGATAAAAAGTTTTTCTGTCTAAGGAAACCCAGCAGACTGCATCCAGTCAGTGACTTGCAGCATTCACTCCTCCTGGATGAGCATGTAGAGACAGTGGACAGTCACTGGCGTTGACTTTGCAGCAATCCCTCATACTGAGCATGCATGTAG
>JAHHUM010000069.1:0-126507 GCA_036173005.1 Crenichthys baileyi | reverse complement strand
CGTACTTAATCATAATCCTAAGATGTTTATTCAAACCCACTTCATCCTCAGCATTTACGTCTTCCTCCGGGGTCCGAGTGCCAAAGAAATAATATTTCATTAATAAACTCCCTAACCGTCATCTTGTTGTTTCTCCATTATGTGAGTCTTTCCAGGTTGAAATCCTAATACTAGTTTCTTCCACCCTTAATGTGAATATAAGTAACATAGATGTATGAATATAGATACTTTATGGAATATATTAAAGTTTTTCCTCCAACTTATCTTCACCAGTTTAAACTTCACACTATAGTGTCCACCTTTCATGTAGAATGATTCCAAACCAACTATAAGGTTAGTCTAAAAATGATGTTTGTATAATAAAAAGTAATTGATAATGAAACAAAGGCTGAAAATGATTAGATTGTATTTCTGACAAAACTTCTTATATATTGCTTGCCTGGCAATACTGGCTGAATATTTGGCTCATACTGCAGTGACTGAAGCACAGGCTTATCGCAGCTGGTCCTCCTCACAGAACTTACAGAAACTGTGCTAATGAGGGGAAATATGCTACCTTCACACAGTTGAGCTCAGACATCAGATGCTTTCAGCTATTTTCAGGGTGAGTGAAGCTTGTTTTTAGTCAACGCTATTATTTTGCTCTTGTTCTAACAGGATTCACTTTTAAATAACTAACACGCACTCGGATAGTCTACTCGCATGTTGTGTCTACAAGTCAGCATCCTTGGTACCAGATGGTGAAGGTATTAGTGTTGCTCCACAGAGCTGTGGCTGCTCAGGCAATGGGTGTTTTATTTATATCAGAGATGGGTTTCTCCCTGAATTTATTTGAATGCCCAGCAGCTTCTCTGGGTGTTATCTGTGCACCTTGTTGCTCATTGGTTGTTCCATGTGTGACACCCAGGATGAAATATGTTTTTTTAAGGTTGTGTTGGTGATGACAACACTTTTTATGAATCAGCCTTGAATCAGCATTGGAGTCCTATTGGCTTTCACCGGTCAGTGGGTGTTGGAGACAATTTCCTGCTAAAGGGCAAGAACGAGTGAGAGAAGAATCTCTCTACATAACAAATGTGCTTTCATAAAACCACTCTTTTAACGACAGTGCTTTTTAACTGACTGAATGTAAAGCTGAGGCATGCAGAGAAATACTGCAGCCTTATGAAGCATAAATTAAGCCATGTAGGCGGTAAACTCCAGCTGTTCTTGGCTGAATGCAGTCATTTCTCAGGTCATACTTTGACCTTATTTTGTTGGCTAATGCAGCGGTTCTCAAACATTTTAGGCCAAGCCCCTTTAAGAGGAAAATACATTTCAATCTGAGAAAAAAATAGGTCAACTGTAATTTTAGCTACAGGAAAATGGGGAGGAAATTCAATTCAATTCAATTCAGTTTATTTATATAGCGCCAATTCACAACACGTCGTCTCAAGGCACTTCACAAAAGTCAGGTACATACATTCCAATTAATCTTAATCATTGAACAGTGCAGCCAGATTCTTTATTTATTCAAACGGAAAAAAAAGTTTTTTATCTAAGGAAAGGAAAACCCAAAAGATTGCATCCAGTCCGCGACCCACAGCATTCACTCCTCCCCGGATGAACATGTAGAGACAGTGGACAGTCATGGCGTTGACTTTGCAGCAATCCCTCATACTGAGCATGCATGTAGCGACAGTGGAGAGGAAAAAAACTCCCTTTTAAAACAGGAAGAAACCTCCAGCAGAACCGGCTCAGTGTGAGCGGCCATCTGCCACGACCGACTGGGGGTTGAGAGAACAGAGCAGAGACACAAAGAGAAACAAAGAAGCACTGATCCAGGAGTTTTTCATGGGAAAAAAAGGTAAATGTTAATGGATGTAGCTCCTTTAGTCGTTTCACCTAGAAAGAAGGAACAGAAAACTCTGAGCCAGTTTTCAAGTTTAGAGTCTGAAGAGAGCACATAGGTTTTTGTCACAGTAAAAGCTCAGTCAGTAGCTATGTCTAGGAGAGAGAAAGGGTTAAAAAACTGAAATACAGGGCAATGTGGATCATCGGTAGAAGGTGAGCATTAAGTTTTTGCCAGCAGAAGCTTGGAGGATTCCCCTCTCCAGAAAGGTGTTACAGGTAGACACAGAGTCAGGCCAGGTGTAGCTTCTAGGAAGAGAAAAGAGAGAGAACAAAGTTAAAAGCTGAGATAACAGAAATAATACAAAATTGAAGAGTAGCGTGAGAAAGTAGCGAAAGAGGTGAAAGTGGTCATTATGCCTCCAGCAGCCTAAGCCTATAGCAGCATAACTACAGAGATAGTTCAGGATAAAATAAGCCACTCTAACTATAAGTTTTAAAAAGGGAAAGTTTTAAACCTAGCCTTAAAAATAGACAGTTTGTCCATCTAGAGCCCCCTGATGGCCATTGTTTTACTAAAAACCACAACGATTGGGATGCCTCTCTCTGTCAGATTGACCATAACCCTTTGGAAAAGAGAGGGGGGGCATACAGGGAGCAGAAATGGAGGGGGTTTGCACCTCAACCGTAACTGAGCTGGTTTAGGCTAAACCTGATCCCCCTTACTCCATCCCCCAAGGGGAGAAGAAGACGGAGCTAAAATAAGGAAGATAGCTCAGGATAACCTAAGCCACTCTAACTATAAGCTTTAAAAAAAGGAAAGTTTTAAGCCCAGCCTTAAAAATGACAGGGAGTAGACGGAGCTGGTTCCACAGGAGAGGGGCATGATAACTAAAAGGATCTGCCTCCCATTCTACTTCTAGAGACTCTAGGAACACCAGTAAACCTGCAGTCTGAGAACGAAGGGGCCCGTTAGGAACGTATGGAACAATCAGATCTCTGATGTATGATGGAGCTAGATCATTAAGGGGTTTTATATGTGAGGAGGGGAATTTTTAAATTCATTTCTGGATTTAACAGGGAGCCATGAAGGGAAGCTAAAGTAGGGGGAAAAATTTATTCTCTCTTTTTAATTTTCATCAGAACTCTTGTTGCAGCATTTTGAATCAACTGAAGGCTTTTAACTGTATTTTGTGGACATCCTGATAGTAAAGAATTACAATAGTCCAGCCTTGAAGAAACAAATGCATGGACTAGTTTTTCGGCGTCACTCCTGGACAGGATATTTCTAATTTTGGCAATGTTCCGGAGATGAAAAAAGGAAATCCTAGAAACCTGTTTAATATGGGATTTAAATGACATGTCCTGGTCAAAAATGAGCATTGAACACAGTATTTATTTGAATTTCTTTTATTTTCTTGTGTGTCAAGAGGAAAATCAACTATTTGTTATAATTTTAGCCCTATGGTGTCCATCAAACTGTAGAAGAAATAAAGCACTAAAAAAACAATAAACCATAAACTCCTAAATCAGCCTTTAATTATATAAAAAAAGAACCAAGTGTGTTTTGCTCAAGAACCATCAAGTTAAATTGTGATAACTAATTCAACTAATTTATAAGAATGATTATTTGAGACTGATTGCTTTGACTCAAATTTGTATTAAAACCCTGAACCTGACCTTACTAATGGTCACATATACCCAAATCTACAGCATATCTTCACATATGTTTTTTAATTCTTCCTTTTCGCCCTTAAGTCATTCAGTTGTGGTCTATATAAAGTGGAACTGCAATGCTTTGGTCTGAACTCCTTGTTATTGTGGCTCCACAGGCTCCTCTTTTAACTGTTCTGAGGTGCCTCTGAGAGCAACTCGTTTTGGTGCTGAGCACTCCACTTTAACACCCCAGCTAGTTTTGTAGTTTGATAAAACAGATACAGTTATCTAGTGGTGCAGAAACATGAAAAAAATGACAGAAATAATGCAAAGCTGTTCATGTAATAATAATATTCAAAACACGCAGTACGTTCTGTCCTGTAGGAGCTAAAAGCAGCACACAGCGCTAACATAAGCAGAAGGCACGATGCTACTGCTATCAGAACAATGGCCAGGATGTCATGTCAACACACAATAATTCATGTCTAAAATAAAGTTTTAGTGTTATTTGCAGCGTATCACTTTGCTTCCATTGTTTCCATAGACAGAAGGAACTGACCGCCTAATCAGATTAAATCTTTAAGCAAATCCTTCTTGATACTGGTGGAGGTTGCTGAATGCACTCGTCCTTGAAGTGGGGAAATAGGAATTTCCCCTCTGATGTGGGAACATTTCCATGAAAAATCTAATTTAAACAGGCACTTTGAAAAGGTTCTGATGCTGGGGGATGGTATAATGAATTGTGTGGGTTAATACACCCAACAACAGAACTGAACTTATCCTCTTTCAGCGTAGACATACTTGAGCTTGGACTTGAAAATCACAGTGAGAAATAAAATGGCGGAATTGGTCTCCAGAGGTCCATGACCTTGATTAGCAGTTCTGCAGCAAATACTGTGACGTAACAGTTCAAAGAATGTAATATGGGATAAAGAAAACTGAATGAACTGAAAAATATTACCTAAACAGAATATAAAGATATCACCGCAACACTTGGAGAGACTAAATTAAACTTTTCAGCACTCCTGCAAACTCCAACCCACAAAAAATGTATTTAAGGGCTAAAAAAGTGGAATTTGCATGATATGTCCTCTTTAACAGTTTACTTAAAACTGATCTGTCTGGAGAGGAAAATCCTGTATCTCAGTAACATTCCATGTTTTGAAAAAGTTGAACCATAAAAGAAATAGATGAGAAAAGAGAAAAGTAGATAAACTCCTCACATTAACTAAATCTTTGAAAAAAGCTTAAGTTTTATTTTGCTATATCCCCGCTATCTACTATATCCTTTTAAAGATATTTTTCGGCACTTGAGGCCTTTATTTTTCATTTTTCGACAGTAGGCAGAAAGAAAGAGGGGCAGAGAGAGCAGGAGACGTTCGGCAACGGTTGCAGGGTCCGGGACTTGAACCTGGGATGGCTGCATCGAGGACGATAGCCTCTATATATGGTCGTGCATTTAACCCCTACACCACCAGCGTCGCGCCGCTATATCCTTTTAAATACCCTAAAAATAATAAATAATCATAAATGTCTCTGTTGTGTCAAAAAATGTGAACTAGTTTTTATATTATTTTGTCCTGGGACTAAAAAATATGATTAACTGTCCCATCAACCTCTTCTTATTCAAAATTAGAAGTAAAGCTAAAGATAAAACTAATAAAAATAATAACATTGATAAAGTTCATTTGTGCAAGGTAAAAACAATAAATTCACATCAAGCAGAAGTTGGGAATTATTGTTTTAAAGAAGGTTAGTAAAAAACATTAGGAAGATCAAGGAACTTGGCAAGAATGAATTTCAAGCAGGGTTAGGTTATCCAATCCAGTCTGAAAATGGAAAGAGATATGGCACAACTACAAACCAACAAAGACTGACTTTCTTTCTGCTCTCGGTGAAGGAGGACGCTTTTCTCTGTCTCCCGCACCCCTCCCATATCTGCCCTGCTTCAGCTGTCTTGTCTTTCTTTTTGGAGCCATATCTTCCAAAATTCTGAGTTAAGGATTTGGTCAGCTGGTCTCTCAATGCAATTGATCAAATTTTCTCGACGAGAAGTCAGGGTGAAGGGGAACCCTCTTGGCCAGACGGGACATTTTTCTCCGGATACACGATGGACTCCTGGCAGAAGTGGAGGATTGTATGTCTGTCGATATTGTCAATCAAGGATGTCGAAGATGTGTACACAATTGGGTGTTTGATAACAGGATTTCTGCTTTTTGGAGTTGGCAGTTACCTGGCATATCGAGAAATTCGAAAAACGTCGGCAGCTGTTCTGGCCATTGTAAGGCTGCCTGGCATGTATGATGGGATCTGCAGAGCGATCAATACTCAGACTGAGATGTTATGTGAGCTGAATCGCAGACTGGATGTGATCCTTACACAGGATCGCAGGCAGGTTGCGGTTCCTGGACTCAGGGGTGAAATGGGATAAATCTTGGAGAAAGTTGTTCACTCGGATCTGGCGAAAAGGACCTGGAATTTGGCTGTTTGGATTCGCCATTGAGAAGCACCAGTGAGACTGTCAAGGCTGACGGAAAATTAAGAGTCAGCCTAACCCAGGCATGCCCAAAGTCCGGCCCCCGGGCCAAATCTGGCCCGCGTCCAAATTTCCACCAGCTCGAAGCATCCTGTCATAAAATCAAAAATATGTGGCCCGCCAGAACAGTTTCCCACAGTAAACAATACACACATACAAAAAACTATTTTATATTTCACCAGAGGGCGGCAGTAGACCTGTTGCTGCACTCTCATAATGTGAGCCCTGTGTGAACTGTCACCCCTGTGGTATATTTTTAGCCCATTTCGAAAATGGCAACTAGTACGAAAAAGAGAAAAGTTGACAATGAGGGCCGCCGTTTCAAGGAAAAGTTGAAATCAGAGTACTTTTTCGGTGATATTCGAAACAACTGTGTCTGCCTAATTTGCCAAGAGACTGTGGCTGTTTTCAAAGAATTTAATATCAAGAGGCACTACCTGACGAAACATGTTAACTACGACAGGCTAACAGCGAAAAAACGCACCGATAAACGGAAGCAACTGGAAGCTGCTTTGATAGCACAGCAGAGTTTTTTCACAAGAGCCCGTGAATCAAAAGAAAATTCTACAAAGGCGAGTTACGAGGTGGCAATACTAATTTCCAAGCACTGCAAACCTTTCACTGAGGATGGATTTACTAAAGACTGCGTGATGCAAATGGTGGAGAGAATTTGTCCTGAGAAAAGGCAAGACTTTGCCAATGTTAGCCTGGGTCGTAGCACTGTGGCACGGAGGATTGAAGAAATTTAATCTGATATCAAGAGACAGTTAGAGGCAAAAGGAGAGGAGTTTGTCTTTTTTTCGTTAGCCTGCGACGAAAGCACGGATGCGTCTGACACAGCTCAGTTACTGATTTTTTTGAGAGGAGTGGACAATGAAATTAACGTGAGTGAAGAGCTTCTTGACCTTCAGAGGAATAGATTTGTTCGCTTCTGTTTGTTCCACCGTAAATGACATGAAACTACAATGGAATAAAATCACTGGGATTATTACGGACGGCGCTCCTACCATGGTTGGTGAGCAAAGTGGGCTATCAACGCTAGTCTGCGAAAAAGTCAGCGAAGGAGGCAACGCTATAAAACTCCACTGTATTATTCACCAACAAGTTCTGTGTGCCAAACATCTGAAATATGATCACGTTATGAAACCCGTGATAAGGGCAATTCATTTTATTCGCTCCAGAGCCCTGTGCCACCGCCAGTTTCAGCAGTTTCTCCTCGACATCCACGCTGAATATGGTGATGTTGTGTATCACAATGATATAAGATGGCTCAGTCGGGGGTCTGCACTGCAGCGATTCTACTCCCTCAGAAAGGAGATTGGACAGTTCCTGGCCCAAAAGGGACAACCGATGCCAAAAATCCCTGTTCCTGTTTGGCTGGCTGATTCTGGATTTTTGGTTGACATAACACGACATCTGAACGCACTGAACACGAGCCTTCAGAGGCAAAATGCAATGATAAGCCAACTGTACACCTCCATTAAAGCTTTTGGGACAAAGCTGCTACTTTTCCAAAGGCACCTGACACAAACGCAGCCCAATACCGCACATTTCCCATCACTGCAGGAAATTATGACCAGGTTTCCAGAGAACAATTTTTGTGCGCAAATGAGGAGGTATGCAGAAAACATTTAATCTCTGAATGAGGAGTTTCAGCGGCGTTTCAGGGATTTTGCAATTATTGAAAAGAAGATCACACTTTTTTCCTCCCCTTTTTCTGTGGATCCTAATGACGCTCCAGACCACCTGCAACTGGAGCTCATTGAGCTGCAGTGTGACACTCCGTGTCACATTCACTACCATCAACTCCCTCTCGGCAATTTTTACCGCCAGCCGGACAAAGACAGGTTTCAAGAGATTCGGACATTTGCGAAGAAAATGCTGAGTTTATTTGGCTCGACATACTTGTGCGAGAAGACGTTTTCAGTTATGAACATTAACAAGAACCGCGTGAGGACAAGACTAAGCGACTCTCACTTGCGTGACATCTTGCGCATCAAAACCACTGCTTTTGATCCAGACCTGGCCCGTTTACTGCAGTCGAAACACCAATATCACCCTTCTCATTAATGCAGGTAATTTTTTTATTCTGAGGAGAATAAACTGTAGAGTCTCTATGAATTGCTTTTTTGTGGCGATCAGACCACAGTTTGGTCACATTTCTGTTATCTGATTTGACTGTACTATTTTATAAAATGTACTGGGATGTGATTTGTTAAAACCAAATCAATACATGTAATAAAAATTTCAGTCAACTTTCATAAACTTTTTCATTTGTAGTTTAATTTATCATTGTTTTAACCTTTAACTATCCTGGTAATGCAATTGACAACAGATTCTCATTTGCATTACCGTTAGCAGACAGCAAAGTGATATAGTTAAATATTTACATATTAATTTACAATGGTAATGGTTCGAGGAATGTCAGGCCAAATGGTCGGCTCCCATACATTTTCATCTGACCAAATCTGGCCGTCTTTGCAAAAAGTTTGGGCACCCTGGCCTAACCCAAATCATTGTTGTTTTTCTGAATCTGGCTTCCCTGCACGGCCTTGGATGGCTGGCTATCTTCAACTTCTCCTAGAAGTTATGTAAACATGACACTCTGCTCCCTCTGCCCCCTCCCATCCCTGAGGACATCTGTGGACGTGCTCAGAACTGTGTGGGCGGTTGATGAACATCATCAAGGACAATGGCCTCTGTGACAATGCTTCACGGACTTACTTTGCACACACTCACATGCTGACACACACATGCTCAAGATAAACATATGCACCCCTTCACACCGCATTCACCGGATCCCCTGCATGATGTTGTTTCGTATATATGTTGTTACTTCAAGGCGGGACTATTGTAATTCTTTACTATCAGGATGTCCACAAAATGCAGTTAAAAGCCTTCAGCTGATTCAAAATGCTGCAGCAAGAGTTCTGATGAAAATTAAAAAGAGAGATCATATTTCCCCTACTTTAGCTTCCCTTCATTGGCTCCCTGTTAAATCCAGAATAGAATTTAAAATTCTCCTCCTCACATATAAAGCCCTTTAAAATTTAGCTCCATCATACATCAAAAGATCTGATTGTTCCATACGTTCCTAACAGGGGCACTTCGCTCTCAGACTGCAGGTTACTGGTGGTTCCTAGAGTCTCTAGAAGTAGAATGGGAGGCAGATCCTTTAGTTATCAGCTCCTCTCCTGTGGAACCAGCTCCCAGTTTTAGTCCGTGAGGCGGACACCCTGTCTACTTTTAAGGCTAGGCTTAAAACTTTCCTTTTTGATAAAGCTTATAGTTAAGAGTGGCTTAGGGTTTTTCTGAGCTATCTCCCTTATTTTACCTCCGTCTTCTTCTCCCCTTGTTGGATGGAGTAAGGGGGAGTCAGGTTTAGCCCTAAACCAGCTCAGTTATGGTTGAGGTGCAAACACACCCTCCATTTCTGCTACCTGTATGACCCACTCTCTTTTCCAATGGTTTATGGTCAATCTGACAGAGAGAGGTATCCCAATCGTTGTGGTTTTAGTATAACAATGGCATCGGGGGCTCTAGATGGACAAACTGTCTACTTTAAGGCAATGCTTAAAACTTTCCCCTTTTTTGAAAAAACTTATAGTTAGAGTGGCTTAGGTTTACCTGAGCTATCTCTCTAGTTAGCTGCTATAGGCTTAGGCTGCGGGGACATAATGACCACTTTCACCCCCTTCGCTACTTTCTCACACTACTTTAATTTTGTATTTTTTGCTGTTATTTTTAGCTTTTTAAATTTGTTCTCTCTCTTTTCTCTTCCTAGAAGCTACACCTGGCCTGACTCTGTGTCTACCTGTAACACCTTTCTGGAGAGGGGAATCCTCCAAGCTTCTGCTGGCAACAACTTAATGCTCACCCTCTACCGATGATCCACATGGCCCTGTCTTTTAGTGTTTAACCCTTTCTCTTTCCTAGTGCTGTTTGCTGTTCACCACAAGCCATGTAGGGGACAAAGGAGATACATGGAAGAAGGTGTTTCTGTCAGAAGAGTCCAAAACTTTACTTTTTGTTCTACATGTAAAACACTGTCTGGTGAAAAACTAACACTGAACAAATTATCCCCACAGAGGAACATGGTGGTGGGAGCATCATGCTGTGGGAATACTTTTGTTATGTAGGGGGAAAGGTAGCAGATCCAAACTGATGGGAGGATGAATGGAGCTAAATACAGGGCAATAATTGAAGAAAAGAGGCTGCAGAAGACTTGAGACTAGGGCGAAGGTTCACCTTATAGCAGCACAACAACCCTAAACATACAGCCAGAGCTGCAATGGAATGAATCAGTGGCAGGGATCGGAAATCAATGTCATGACTGCTCTGCATCCTATTTGAGTTGAGCAGTTTGACAGAAGAAAAGAACAGTGGGTAAAAGATTCTTGATGTGCCAACTTTATAGAGATATCCCCAAAAGACTTTTAACTCTAATTGCAGCAAAAGATGGTTCTACAAAATATCAACTCAGGGGGACTGAATATAAATGCATGCCACCCTTTTCTGATTTTAATCTAAAAAAAGCAAAAAACTTGCTGTAGTTTTTCTGTGATGGAATGGCGACCTGTCCATGGTTACCCCACCTCTCACCCAATGACCTCTGGAGATATGCACAATCCTCCCAAGAACAAGCAAGAAGAAGCTGGCATGGGTGGATACCAGGAGCTGTATAGATATGTTCAAATCCTTTACAGAAACGTTTACAAGTTTAGTGGTGTGCATAAACATAATACCTATGTGAAAAATGAAAACAATATGAAACGCAATTTAAAATAAACTGCACATGTTTTAGCATTGCTTTGCTGGCATAATTCAGACACAAATTAAAAACAATACTTCACCAGTTTTGCAAGAACTGCAAAAAGGAGATTCATTTCAGAAGATGTCTCGATTAAAGTAAAAAAACAGCACAAAAGAAGAATCTGCAGCTTTTATGACATGGGGTGTATGTGTAATCTGTTGAAAGAGTTGTTTATGGTCAGAAACACTGATTACTTTCCACTGCAATGTATAAATTTTTAAAGCCGGCGCTGTAGCCTGAAGGCAAACACTAACACAAGTGCTTTGGCTGTTGTTTACAGAGGCCACAGTAATTACAGCAACGTTACTTAAGAGACCAAACTGGAGATTGTATATATATATATATATATATATATATATATATATATATATAGGACCCATACATAGGTTGCCTTGTGAAGCTTAAAGTGATTGTATTAATGCTAAACGGTCGTCTTCTCTAAATCATGTAGCAAAAGTTGGCCTTTGAAAGTGTATGAAAAATTACTGCATTTTATTCTGAAGAAAGGAGCATGAGTTCATCAACCAAACAATCTTCCTTTAGGATTTGTCATGAACCATTTCTTTTTGTGTGTTTTCATGCCTGGAGGCTGTGGCAGTAATATCACTGTGCTTGTTTTAACAGGGAAATAAATAAAACATGAAATATAAGAGGCTTGGAAGCATTTAGAATTAATCAACTTAATTCATGTGTAGTTTACTGAGATCTTTGCCAGTATTCATTTGAAAGCTGCTTTGTTTTCCATCTGTTTATCGCTACCTTCACATGATGCATGCTGAAATTGGCCTTCAGATCTTTAAGATAAGTTCATATTCATCACACTGTAATATGACTTTCCGTTTAAATTCTTGCCATTTTGCCCTATTCATCGCTGAAACCAGAAGTGGTCTGCACCGTATGATGAAAAAAATAGCAACTGACAAAGGAACTCGCCAACTGCCAAGCTGGAATAATAATCAAGCGGATGCTTTCTGCTCACTGGGATGAAGGGGGACCTCTGATCTTTCTCTTTGCAGGTCATATCAGACCAACAATGGGTGTCTTTTTTATCCATTGTAAAATTTGCAAGAGAGCTGCATACAAACATTTGCAAACATGTTCAGAGACGACGGCCGCCTTTCAGTGTGGACTAAACAGGCACTTCATTTAGTTCAAACCTGTGATTACAAATCGTGAGCTGTGGTGCCAATAGAGTCATGGTGATCAGTAAGCTTTTGAGATGCTCTCTAGAGGAGACACAGGGGCTGGCAAAAATCCTTTCAATCGACTGTGCAATCTAGTGAAATTGATTAAATCACTTAGCCAGGGATGTTAGTACTGCGTGACGAGTTCATCCATCTTACACTCATTTGAATATCTGCTGGTGTTTTGAAGGCACACAAATGGGCCCATGGCTGCACTCCAAGCTGGTCAGGCAGGTTTTATGGCAATCTGGGAAGTCGTGTTAGGCTCTGTTGTCTCCCTGCGAACGTGTTTGAACAAGATGCGACCAATCTGTGGCCCTGCGTATTCAGACCAAACTTCTCAAGGATTTCCACAATTTTTGCATGAGAATAATAAAACAAACAAAAAATTGCAATAATTTTATTTAGGTAGATTTTAATCTATATCTCTGAGTAGAAATTATGTTTAAAAGCTAATAGAAACCTACTTGAACCAGTTAAAACAGGGGTGCCCAAGTCCAGTCCTTGAGGGCGTCTATTCTGCAGCTTTTATGTGCATCCCTTCTCCAACACACATTCCCTCTCCAACATTCAATTCAGCTCTGCAGAGGCCTGGTAAGGAGCCATTCATCTGATTCACGATTAAAACATTATTAAGCTGATTAAGGGTTTAATTTTATTAAAGCTTCTGGACTCTCTCTGGACTTTAAAGACATTTCAGGTTATAAAACCTGGTGTTGGTTTAGCATAAAAAGGTTGGAAGAAGGGAAAAAAAAAGGACTGAACTCAGAGTGAGCCACCGTTGATCAATCAGCTTGGCCATCAAAAAACTACCATGATAGAACTGATTGGAGGACGCCTTACTTGTGGTCCAGCTGTCATGCCATCTGTTCCTCAAACCCAAATCTGGACATTAGCAGGAGGAGCTCCCACTGTCTTGATGGTTTCCTAGTTTGGATCACTTTGAAACTCTGAAACTGAAATATTAACGTGAGAAAAAGCAACCTTGAGCTGGTTAAGCTGAGGTTTGTCTCTCCTGTTGAATGGGAGAGTGAGACAAATGTAGCAAAGCGTACAGCACAAGGAAAAACAATCAATGCAGCCAAATTGGACCAAGAGATCGGGCTGTTCTTGTTTGGTTGGGCCACTTTTCAACAGGTCTGTCTTGAAAATGTGATCTCACATCTCAATATTTACCTGCGAAAATAAAGATGAATTAAACAAAGTTTGCTTCTCATGTCTTTTTCCTGTCAACGTTTGAGTCTTAGAACCGACCGGCTCCAGGGAGAAATGACATCACCAGAAAATTGTGTAGAAACGTTTATATAAGATTATTCACTTTAAAGGACACTTTGGACTGCATTGACAAGGATCCAAACAGCTTCTGATTATGACTTTTTATGTCATGGTATAAAAAAACATGATTAGACCCAAAGGTAAATATGATCCAAATGAAGGTCTGACTGCTTGTTAAAGTGCATAAAAACTACTTTACTACTGAGAATTTCAGCACTTTTTAAATTGAGATTTGTCCTTGCTTTAATTATTCATAATGATTGTGTGGAATACTGAATTTGAATGCAGTTGGATATCCAATGAATGTGAATCTGTGTTTATTTGAATGTGAATTATATGCTTGAAATGCAACAAAAGGTCCCCTCTCAAAGGATTAAGAGTAAAGTTATTGGTTGTAATATCTCTGATAATTGAGGATTTCACAGAATTTTATGAAACCTTTAAGAAACACATTTTAAAGAAACTGGGAGTTGAATGGAGTGTTTAATTAAGGGGACAGTGAATGTAATCCACCTGACAAATGATCACACTTCTCAACCTTTCTGGGAAAGTTTACCCTACAGTGTTGAAACAGAGGCTTCGACTAGTTGTTGAATTTCAGATTCAGGAGGAGCAGTGAGGTTTTTGTCCTGGCCCTAGAACAACACACACGATCTATACCGTTGCTCAGGAGGTCATCTAAATTTGACTGTCATTTGTTTTGTGAATCTGGAGAAGTCTTTCCTGTGGCATTTTGAGGGAGATGCTGCAGGTGTACAGGGTGCTGGGAGGCCCTTAAGGCTATCAGGTCCTTTTATAACCAAAACAGGAGCCTTGTTTGCATTATTATTGTTACGAAGTTGATGCTTTTCCCAGTGCAGTTTGGATTCCACAAGGGCTGCGTTGTGTCCTGTTTGTGGTGTTCAGGAACAGGTTCTCAAGGAGTAATCATGAAGATGAGGGTGTATGGTTTGAAAACCTCTGGGTCTCATCTTTACTTTTTGCAGATGATGTGTATGACAGTCAGTTCCTGCATCGAGTGTTCTTTAATCTAGGCCAGAAGGAACAGCGCCCCCTTCCTCACCTCAGACAAAGCAAACAGCTGCTGTGCTGAGCCTCAGCTGCCATCCCAGCTGAGAGATGGGTGTCCGGAACTGCACGTCTAAAGAGACCTAAGAAGGTTTCTTGAGAGGTGAAACAATATGATTCAGACCTTAAGTAAGGTTCTCCATTCTTTAATTTCTAGCAGCTGCCTGTTCTGTTAAAGCTGCTGCAGGAAGGTAGCCCTGAAACCTTCCATTTCATCTCTTTCTCCTCCTTTTCTGTCATAGACTAAAGTTAGGCACTGGAAGTCAGAAATAGGCCATAAAATCTCAGGTTAACCAGATAAGCCTCTGGTATTTCTTAGACTTTTAAACAGTTTTAATAATTGCAATTTTGAGTGTTAATTTTCTGGTTTTTAAAGTTTCCCATTGAACAATTAGTGTTAAAAACAGCCTAGATTCCACCAAAGTGCTGAACAGCAAAAATAAAAATAAATCTGATACAATAACATTAGAGAAAAGATTCAACAACAATTTAAGAAAAGGAACTACAGAAAAAAACTGTGTGCAGAACCAGTAAACAAGTAAAAATTGTATGCAAGTGTTTAGCACCAATTAAACAATCCAGGGGTCAATTTTCTGACTGAGGCGAGCAAATCTTTTTTATAAGAAAGATGATGTTTGATTAAATTGCAGTTATTTCTTGCCAGATATATCTGGTGGAAAAAGCCTGTTGGTTAGTTATTTTTTAGAGAGTCATTTTGTTTTAAGTATCCCCGAGTAAAGATGTTGGTTGACTTATGATAAAGTTTTGAGTGATTCACAGCTTTCATCAGTCTTTGCTGTTTCATTTGAAGTATTGATCTATACTTTGATTTTAAATAAAATGGATCCTCACTAGAGGCTCCGGGAATCTGCTTGTTCTTCCATGCTAAGTGACAAAAAATTCGATCCTTCAGTCGGCTTTTGAGAATTTGAGACTGAATACGATTTCAGCAACTTAAAGTGCCTTGACCCGCTTTTCCACAATGCAGAATTTAAAAGTAACATCTTAATATTGAAGAATTGGGCATATTTAACCATAAGTAGTGCGTAGAAGGCTTGTAGCACAAAATACCATATTTTTGTGTCATAATTTTGCAAGTCCCAGTCGCCCGGGAATGACGTGAGAATGGGGGGAAGATCATCCGGTCATGTCCATTGTGTTGGCGGCAATGAATGCCTGTCATTGAGAGCCAATTTCATTCAAACTTGTTAACATGATGAACCTGGCACTGCTGGTTGTAACAGCAATCTAACGAAGCACTGTTAGTCTGCTTACTTTCCAGATGAAGCGAAGAGTATCATAGCTGCCCTGGAGTAAGAGCTGTGATTACTAACAGGGACAAGAGCAATCCATTTGTGATCGTGGAGGACATCCAGCGAACTGGCTATCCAAGCAGCAAACCTCTGAATTCAAAGCGGAAATGATGTCAGGTCAGGAGTATCTTAGCAATACTAAGGAGATATGATAGAGCATATGCTGTAGGCCGCACACTGTGATCAGGAGCAGCTGATGGAAAAAAAAAGAAATCCGCTGAAGAAAAGGTTGTTGCTGCTGTAGCAAAGACGATCAAGGAAAACCTAGTCAGTCGAGCTCAGTCATTTTCTAAGCCGCATTAATTGTCCTAAATGTGGTTCAGGACAGATTGCTCAAGCATACGATCAGTGAAGATGAGGGTGTATGGTTTGAAAACCTCTGGGTCTCATCTATGCTTTTTGGGGCGAAGGAATTGTATTGACGTCAGTTCCATAGCCATCGTATTGTCTTTAATCTGCAGCAGAAGGGAATCAGGCGCCCGCCTGTCCTCACCTCAGACAAAGCAAACAGCTGCTGTGCTGAGCCTCAGCTGCCATCCCAGCTGAGAGATGGGTGTCCGGAACTGCACGTCTAAAGAGACCTAAGAAGGTTTCTTGAGAGGTGAAACAATATGATTCAGACCTTAAGTAAAGGGTCGCGGGGAGCTGTGCCTATCTCGCAGCGAGTCAAATGGCATAGAGGCGAGGGGTACCCCTGGATAGTCGCCAGTCACATCGAGCGCAACACACAACAAACCATGCACACACTCATTCATATACCTAAGGACAATTTAGAGAGACCAATTAACCTAACAGGCATGTCTTTGGACTGTGGGAGGAAGCCGGAGTACCCGGTGAGAACCCACGCATGCACGGGGAGAACATGCAAACTCCATGCAGCAAGACCCCCTGGCCAGGAATCGAAACCAGGACCTTCTTGCTGCAAGGCAACAGTGCTACCAACTACATTGTTGTAAATGTAGTTGATAGTTGATGTGTTGTCAACCATTGTAGCAGCGGTCAGTTTACATGCGGCATTCACATCATAAAAGAGCGCCACAAAATCGCAAAAGAGTGGTTTGGATGTGCCTTTTGAGTGAAATTTATGACCATGTATCTCAAAAACTATTCATTTCAGCAGCATGAATTAACTTTTTAAAATATTTTATCAATGTTTCATTTCCACATATATTATTGGATTTATCATAATAATTAATGTCACAGGCACTTTAATAGAATTTCATGGATCTAAACTTGACAAACACCAACATGAAAACTGAAGCTGGTAAAACACAACATATCTGAATAAACTTTTCAATTCAGTTTTATTTATATAATTATATTTATATTATATTATAATTCACAACACATGTCGTCTCAAGGCACTTCACAAAGGATTTGGAATGGTATAGGGTTGTTGGGGAGGTTATAATAAACTACTGAGTGTTAGAGTTTGGCCATTTTAGAATGGGCTATGTGTATGGGTACTAAGTAAAATAATAAACTGATAAAGTTTGTCCATCTAGAGCCCAGTTGTAGCCACTGTTATAATAAAAACCACAAGGATTGGGGGTACCTCTCTGTCAGACTGAATATAACCATTGGAAAAGAGAAGGGGTTGCACAGGTTTGCACCTCAACCAGAACTGAGCCGGTTTAGGCTAAATCTCACTCCCCCTTACTCCATCCAACAGGGAGGGAGGAAGGCAGAGGTAAAAATAATTGGCTAGTGTTGTTTCCTGTTGCGTTGTGTGAAAGGTGGGTAACTTTAAAATGGGCTAAGTCAATTCAGTCGAATCATACAGATTTCAAGTCAGGTACATACATTCCAATTAATCCTAACCATCGAACAGTGCAGTCAGATTCAGTTATTAATTCAAATTGGTTAAAAAGTTTTTTTATCCAAGGAAACCCAGCAGATTGCATCGAGTCAGTGACTTGTAGCAGTCACTCCTCCTGGCCATGACTGCACTTCAGACTCCACTAGCTGGAATGGACATGACTCCAAAAGGTTTTGTTACAATAGCCGTGAATTATGCTTGCTTGTTTAGAAAGTATTTCCTATGTAAGTTTTGACCTTTACCAGCACATGTGGATGCTGAGCCAGCAGGAGAGCAACACTTGTCATCAGTACTGGTATCACCACAGACTTTTTTGTGAGTGGCTTGAGGAGCTCAGACAATGGGGTTTGCTTTGGGGGACTCCTGACAGTTTGACCCTGGATCAGAGCTTCCTTCTCCTCTGCTGTCAGGGTCACGTGGGACACTTCAGCCAGCAATTCCAGAGCTGCTCGCTGACCTGCTTGCACGGCACCACTCATGTAGCCGCACCACTGTGTGGCAGTCTCAGTGCCAGCCCAGTGGATCCTGTAAATTCAGAAACCAAGAACATCTTTAAATACTCACACCCAGGAACATCTACAAAAATTTGAAAATTACTTTAACAATGATTTATTTCAGCAAATATTACAAGGATTCATTATACACAGAATTATTTTTCAAGTTTTTTTCTGTTTAATTTACAATTTTACATAACACAAACAGAAAATGATTTTCAGAAAAGAGAAGTCATGTTATGCTTTACAATCACATGGAAGACTGCTGGCTTGTCAATTGTTCAGCAGACAGTCACTGACATCCTCCACAAGCAGATTAAAACATAAAAAGGACATTGTAAAAGAACCTGGTTGTTCAGAGTGCTATATCCAGAAATAATGAAAAGTTGAGTGGAAGGAAAAAGTTCAATAGAAAAAAGGTGCACAAGCAACAGGACACCTGCAGCCTTGACAAAAGTGTGAAGCAAAGCCCATTAAGAGTTTGGAAGAGATTCACAAGATGTCACCACATACAGATATATCCAGGGCATGGGTTAAACTGCAACATTCATTATGTTAAGCCAATCCCATTACAGACACAATGTCAAAGCATCTTGCTGATGGTCTGTCCTGATGAATATAAATGTTGCATCTCATTTACAAATCAGGATGTTAGAATTAAGAGTGGGGAAGCACAGAATACAGTGGGAGTTTTTCACAGTCAATAATAATCAGGCGTGCCATGTCATCTGCTGGTTCACTGTGTTTTATCATGTCCAAAGTCAATGTAGCATGTATCAGAAACTTTTAGACCTTTATTGAGATCCCGATTTCTTTTTCCAACAGGACTTGGCCCCTGCTCACATGGCCAGAAGTAACAACACCTGATTTAATGACCATGATATCTGGCCTGGGTCTAACTGGCCTGACCTAAACCCGTAGAGACTCTCTGGATTGTTGTCAGGAGGAAGATGAGAGACAGCTGACTCATCGACGAGACAGGTTGAAGGCTGCTGCTAAATCAACCTGAGCTTCTTCAACGACTTAACAGACACAGAGACTGCTCAACTCCATGCTACGCTACACTGATGCAGTAAATAATGCAAAATCAGCCCTGACAGTAATTGTTCAGACATAATTTAAACGGGTCTATGTTTCTGGATTAAAAATCTTTTCTTCATTAAATATATGATATTCCAGTTTTCTGGGACGCACCTGTACCTTCAGTCCTGAATTAAAAAGTAGGTTATAGACATAAGAGTATCTTTAGAAATGTGTTCAGTATCGACAGTGTTAAGGAATAGTCACAAATGAGCCGCAGTTTTCATAAGATAATTTTCTACTCAAGTGGACCACATTTTATCAGTTTGTAGGTGCAATAATTAAACCCACTGAAGGGTACATTAGATGCCCTACCCGCTTTGCAACGGCTCCACAGTCTGGTTTGCAGATTAATTTAGTTTTTTTTTAGGCTGAGAACACATTGTAATTAACATCTGTCTCTTATAGGTCCATTACAGGACAACACAAAGAAACATGCATGCACACATTTACACCAAAGGCCAAATTTGAATCTCAAATTAACCTACATTGCATGTTTTTAGACTGTGGGAGAAAACCACAGCACCACTGAAAACCCATGTATGTTCAGGGTGAACATACAAACAGCACACTGAAAGCAACAGTCCTGACCAACACAGCCCAGACAAAAAGATAATAATAAAACAAGAATTAAACAACCATTGGCTGAAAAGTTTTCCTGTCTAATATGGCCATTAACTTTACTCTTTATTAGGTTTGTGTTCTGCATGCTCAACAAATTAGGTTACTCCTGTTCAGTGCTGTAGGGCTTGCTCACTTGAAAAGCACAACAAATATGTTGTCACTCCATCTATCAGGATATTACTTGGCTCTACTCAGGTTGGGTGTCAATTCTATTGTACATGAAGTGCTGTAGACATGAACAGCGTTGTCAACCTGACGCAAATTTATGACAGTCATTAGTTAGAATAAAAAAGCCTCAGTCCAATGAGGGAAAATCTGAAACATTAGCATGTAGGTCAGCACTGGTGCACATCACGACTGCCAATTCCCAAAAAGCAGGAGACAAGGGCTCTGCAGAAATATAGAGGGTTTATTTAGCTACTTTCAATGTGGCCACAATCATTTAGCTATGTGGTATAACTGATTCAGTGTACACAACACAACTGAAGTGGAAGGAAAATGGAACAGGTTTTCAACATTTTATACAACTACAAATCTGAAAAAAAAAACGTTGTATGCCTTTGCAGTTAGCCCCCTTTAGTCTGACACCATAAATACAATCCTTTACAGCCAGGTAGCTTAAGAGTTGACCCAGCCACATAGCTTAAGAGTTGACCCGATTAGTAAATTGAGTCCACCTGTATATACTTTAATCATCTTGGAGTTTTGTAAGAGAACATTGGTGAACAAACATCATGAAGACTGAGGAGCACAGCAGACAGGTCAGGGAGAAAGTTGTGGAGAAGTTTAAAGCAGGGTTAGGTTGGAAAACAACATCCCACACAGCACTGTTCAATCCAACATCTGAAAATGGAAAGAGTATGGCATAACTACAGACCAACCAGGACATGACCATCCAACTAGGCTGAGAGGCCAGGCAACTAGAGGCTTAATCAGAGAAGTAGCCAAGAAGCCCATTGTAACTCCAGAGGAGCAGCAGAGATCCACAGCTCAGGTGAAATAGTCTGTAGAGAGGACTATTAGTTGTGCAAGCCACAAATTTGGTCCTTATGTAAAAGTGGCAAGTAGTTGAAACACTGCCATAATAATTCCTGTTTGTGGTTCGTTATAAGAGATATACAGTAAGAAGCTGCTATGGTCAGATCAGACCAAAACAGAACTTTTTGACCTTTGTGAAAAAACTACATGTACAGGAAAACTAATACTGCACAACCCCCTGAACACACCATTCCTACAGTGAAGCAAGGAGCTGGCAGCATCATGCTGTGGGGATGCTTTCCAGGAGCTGAATATGGAGGAATGATGAAAGAGAAACTGTCAGCAGGGGTCCATCTTCCAGCATTTTTCTCTACCTTCACAATCAGGCACTATTTTGTGTTGGTCAGAAAAATGCTTTGTGTTAGTCAGAAAAAATGGCTACTAAAATACCCTGAAGTTTATGTTTGTAAAATGTGAAAAGTTTAAGGCTTATGAAATAGCTTTGCTAGACACTGTATGCCTTTATCCAGTAAGATGTTCCTGGATAAACCTGCATTCACATGCAGCCTAAAACATACGGCAGCATGTAACATGTGTGCACAAATGCACAAACTGTGTAAGAGTCAAGGAAATTTCCTGTATGTGTCCAGCTGGAGATGATTTAAGCAAAACCTCCTCAAAATCTACATATTCATCATACACCTCGTTTCCAATCAGCTGCTCTATTACTGCAGTGAAAGCTTTCTCTTTTCATCACTTTTTAAAACTCATTATTTTAATGAATTTGCCACTTATAGCACGATATGATTCACCTTTAAAATTTCATTTCCTTCCAGCTGCCCTCAGCCATAAAGGTTCCTCCTCTGAACTGTTTTCAGGTCAAGGTTACAGAAGGTAGGTAGACAGTTATTTTTTTTTACCACTGTTGCCATAGTACATCCTCTATTGTCCTAGTGAGTAAAATCTGCGAACCATCTTTTTCCAGTTTAGATTGTCGTAGTGCCAAAGAGCTGAAATAATAAGAAATATTTGCAACCAACCAGCTAGTGAGAGTATCAGTCACGCTCAGCTAGATCATTGGCAACTCGAAATGTGGATTCTTTTTTTCAGTTAGAGAACATAAATTGCTAAGTAGCCAGTTCATGCTAACAACATCACATACTTGGAGAAAATTGTATCTTCTACAGAGAAATGTCTCCTCTCTGTAGAGGAGTCAGCTGCCACTGAAACAGCTGACATGGAAAGGCCAGCAAAAGGGACAGGACTTTTGCCGAATGTTTAGCCGCATGCTGTCATTCAGAAAACGATGTGGGCTACACGTTCTGATCCGGAAAGACGACATCCACCCCACTTTAGATGGAGCAGCTCTTCTTTCTAGGAATCTGGCCGAATTTATTAGTTATCCAAAACTCTGACAACCCAGGGTTCAGACCAGGAAGCAGGGTCGTAGTTTAAAATTTTTTCCTGCAGCTTCTGTACGTTACCCCCCCATACCCTGTTAAGACAGTGTCTCGCCCATGACCCCAAAATTGAAGAAAAATAAAATAGTTCAGATAAAAAATTATCTAAAAAGGAGGAAACATGAAAATTTTTAAAAAAAAAAAACCCCAAAAAAAGACTGAAAAAAGGAAAAAAAAAACAATTAAAGTGATTTACTGAACATAAGATCTCCTTTTCAAAGACTTTGGGTAGTTAGTGACCTGATTTTTGACAATCAGAATTTTTTTATTTTGTCTCACAGAAAACTGGCCCCCCGCAAGAGGATTATGTTAATATAAATGAGTCAACTCCTACTAATTATTAAAATTTTTCACATACCTCGAAATACTGGGCGAGGAGGAGGAGTAGCAACCATCTTCAGTCCGATTTATTGACTAGTCCCAGACCAATCAATAGCTACAACTCTTTTGAATATTTAATCCTTAGTTTTCCTCATCCAAATTGCAAAGCACTAAAACCACTTCTGTTTTTTGTTTTGTACTGTCCAACAGGCCGTTACTCTAAATTTTTAGATCAGTTTTCAGACCTTTTATCTGATTTAGTGTTAAATACAGATAAAGTTATTATAGTGGGGGATTTTAACATTCATGTTGACACTGATATTGATAGCCTAAATATAGCCTTTAATGCTATCTTAGACTCAGTTGGCTTTGCTCAAAACATTAACAAACCTACCCACCTTTGTCCTCATTCTCTGGACCTTGTGCTGACATATGGCATTGAGTGTAAAGAAACAATATTTCCTCATAACCCTGTCCTGTCTGACCATTTTTTAATAACCTTTGAGGATTTCTATTTAATTTTAGAAAATTGGAGAGAAAATGGTGCTCTACACACCTAGAGGATTCCTACTTAATCTGGAAAAATAGCCTACTGTTGTATCAAAAGACACTTCGCCAAGCCAGAACAGCTTATTTCTCATCATTAATAGAAGAGAACAAGAATAATCCTAGGTTTCTATTTAGTACAGTTGCTAAACTTACACAGAGTCATAGCTCTGTGAGCCATCCATTCCTTTAGCTCTCAGCAGTCATGACTTTATGGGATTCTTCTTAAATAAAATTGATTCAATTAAAAATAATATCTTTGACATGCTCCCGAACATGATTACTTCATCCTCAGCAAGTGAGACAACATTGGAAATAACTGTAGAACCTGATTTGTGTTTGGACTGTTTTGATCCTGTGGAGCTTCCTGAGTTATCAGAAATATTAGCTTCATCTAAACCTTCAACTTGTATGTTAGACCCAATCTAAACAAATTATTTAAGGAAGTTTTTCCTCTAATTAACCACCCCATTTTAGATATGATTAATCTATCCTTAGTAAATGGATATGTACCACAAGCTTTTAAGGTAGCTGTAATTAAACCTTTACTTAAGAAACCTTCGCTTGATCAGGATGAATTAATAAATTACAGACCTATATCCAATCTTCCATTCATATCTAAAATTCTTAAGAAAATAGTTGCTAATCAAATGTGTGAGCATTTACACAGCAACAACCTGTTTGAAGAGTTTCATTTAGGTTTCAGAGCTCATCATAGCACTAAAACATCACTGGTGAAAGTCACTAATGATATTCTCCTAGCCTCAGATAATGGACTTGTGTCTGTACTTGTTCTGTTAAATCTCAGTGCTGCATTTGATGCAGTCAATCACAATATTCTCTTAGAAAGGCTGGAACATTCTGTAGGGATCAGGGAAACAACACTTGGCTGGTTTAAATCCTTTTTGTCTGACAGATTCCAGTTTGTTCATGTAAATGATAAATCATCTTCAAACTCCAGGGTTCACTGTAGAGTACCACAGGGTTTAGTGCTTGGGCCAATTCTCTTTACTATATATATATATATATACTGTATATATATATATATATATATATATTATACATAAGAGAGATCATATTTCTCCTATTTTATCTTCCCTTCATTGGCTCCAAGTTAAATCCAGAATTTAATTTAAAATCATTTTTCTCACATATAAAGCCCTTAATGATCTAGCTCCATCATACATCAGAGATCTGATTGTTCCATATGTTCCTAACAGAGCACTTCATTCTCAGACTGCAGACTGTTTACTGGTGGTTCCTAGAGTCTCTAGAAGTAGAATGGAAGGCAGATCCTTTAGGTATCAGACTCCTCTCCTGTGGAACCAGCTCCCAGTTTTAGTCCGTGAGGCAGACACCCTGTCTACTTTTAAGGCTATGCTTAAAGCTTTCCTTTTTGATAAAGCTTATAGTTAGAGTTGCTTAGGTTATCCTGAGCTATCTCTGTAGTTATGCTGCTATAGGCTTAGGCTGCTGGAAGACATAATGACCACTTTCACTCTCTCTGCTACATTCTCACACTACTCTCCAGTTTTGCATTATTTGCTTTTATTTCAGCTTTTAACTTTTTGTTCTCTCTCTTTTCTCTTCCTAGAAGCTACACCTGGCCTGACTCTGTATGTGACACCTTCCTGGAGGGGACATCGTCCAAGCTTTTCCTGCCAACGACTTAACACTAGAAAGTTTGACATGCCATAACT
The DNA here is from genome assembly GCA_036173005.1 of Crenichthys baileyi. Taxonomy (NCBI): domain Eukaryota; kingdom Metazoa; phylum Chordata; class Actinopteri; order Cyprinodontiformes; family Goodeidae; genus Crenichthys; species Crenichthys baileyi. The sequence goes on along the minus strand of JAHHUM010000069.1, from coordinate 101,810 downwards.
ATGGTTTATTAAAACTCTTATCTTCCTGGTATCCTGACTTTTTCTAAACCTGTGTCTTGTGTATTCCTGTCTCTTTTTTTTTAAATAACAAAGTATATAAACGATCTAAGTATTTCTACCTTTAACAACCACAGCCGCTTTTTTGACGGCCCTATTATTTACATTGATATTTTTTTCCCACGGCTGAGTATAAGCGCGAGTGTTGCCTAGCAACCGCCACTCTAGAACGCAGTCAGATTGTTGGCATCCTACAAATGGCTTCTAGAAGGATATTTTCTGCTCAAGAGGCACTGGAAATGCTTCAAAAATTAGATGATCGTGATTCTGGGGGCGAGATGGATTCTGACGGCTCTTGGTCAGTCAGTTCGAGTGACAGCGGGTCAGAGAGTGAGCCTCCCCCGGCTAAAAAAACACGAGTTGTCCCATTAGCAGGAGGTTGTGGCGCATTATTTCAAGATAGTAAAAGACAAGCCTATGTAATGATTTTATCATTTTAGGCAATGGCTTACCGATTAGTAAACTAATAATATATAAACTATTTATATAGCAACAGTGCCACAATCAGCGCAGCTTCAGAGACAGGGAGACGAGCCAGGTGCCCAGTGCCTAGCTATAAACCCAGCAATCCAGCCGGAGAGAAACTGCAAATCAAGGTACTGATAATGGACAAAGAGGTCATAGATAATAACAACAATCTATTCTGCGCTTTACCGCGCTTTCATCGCAAGACGAGCGCACACCTGGGAAAGAGGAGGAGATAGGAAAGAATGGTGCTGTGTGGACAGTAGTAAGGAGGGAGAAAGTAGAGGGAGACGTCAGAGCCAGAACGCGTTGACAGAGCGCCAGATCCAAGATGCCCAGACCGCGTTCCTGTGCTTAGTGGATGCCGAAATACTCATCCACTGGATGGAGGTAAATTTGTCTTTGTATTTCTCCAAAACTGTACAGTAAAATATTAAATATTTATTATTTTACATAAAACGTGAATGTGAAAGTTGTAAAAATGTAATTAATATAAATGCTCTGTAGGTTATTTTTCTGTTTTCCTCTTATTTTCTCAACCGTTGCCAGGATCAGACCTTTCTGCCCCATCATCGTAATCCACCTTGTATGCGCTTCGCTAATCTTTAAGAGAGAGCTGGTGTATTTCTGACTGTCGGCTCACTTAACCGCAGTTTTCTTCTGTACAACAAGCCCTCCAGTTCGAGCAGGTTCAGAGCTGCGAGGATCAGAGTCTGCAGCTTTAGTCAGCGCTAACCAATGGGGAAACGTCTTATATCGTTCGTCTTTAGGCCCCGCCCAGGATGTTCATGTTTCCAGCACTCAAAATTCTTTGAGTTCAATCAAAAAGAGAGAGCGTCAAAACCAAAAGAGCGAGAGTCGTAACCAAAGATTTTTGACATGCGCAAATAAGTTTATGTTTTGCAAATAAGTTTTTTCTCTTCATGAGAAAAAAATGAGTCATTTTAATAAAAAAAAGTTTTTTCAAACAATTTTTTTCTCCCCAAAATAAAATATTCCATTAAAAAAAAAATTATTACAACTCTGAAAGTTTTGATCACAACTTAATATTTTTTGATTGAGATTAGTTTTTTTTTTATTGAATATTCCAAACGTTTTGACCACAATTTATTTTTTTGATTGAGATTAGTTTTTTTTGATTGAGATTATTTTTTTGTTTGATTGAATAATATTGAGACAAATTTACCTCCATACATTCAGGGCTGCGATGTGGCTGAGGCCTGCAGAGTTTTAGGAGATGATTCCTCCACGGACTTGAGTGTGGATGAGCTCACAGCGTTTTTAGCTGTAGTTTATGTCCGCAAAGTGAAAGGGGGGCGTAACATGGAGCTGTCCAGCTTTTGGTCAGATTAGTAAAGCTTTTTTTAAACAAATGTACCCGCTACTCAGTATTATTTTTGATCAAATACTATTATGAATTCTTGTCAAAACCATAATATTATAGCATGCAAGAAAACCTTTAGCATTCTGACCGCTTGTAATGCGATGACGTCATCACCACCCTCGCATCGATGCTCGCCGTCAAATTTACGGGCTTGGGAGTTCTAGTAGTGTTAGAATTCTGGGAGTCCTAGTGTTAATGCTTACCTTCTACTGATGATACATTTGACCCTGTCTTTCAGTGTTTAACCCTACTTTTCTCCTAGACATAGCTACTGACTGAGCTTTTACTAACTGCATGTGCTCTCTCTCATTCTCTAAACTTGAAAACTGGCTCAGAGTTTATTTGTTTTTTCTTCCTAGATGACACTACTGAAAGAGCTACATCCATTAACACTTACTTTTCCTTCCCATAGTGGCAGATGGCCGCTCACACTGAGCCTGGTTCTGGTTCTGCTGGAGGTTTCTTCCTGTTAAAAGGGAGTTTTCCTCTCCACTGTCACTACATGCATACTCAGTATGAGGGATTGCTGCAAAGTCAACGCCAGTGACTGTCCATTGTCCCTACATGCTCATCCAGGAGTAACTGCTACGAGTCACTGGCTAGATGCAATGTGCTGGGTTTCCTTAGATAGAAAAACTTTTTAACAAATTTGAATAAATAACTGAATCTGACTGCACTGCTCGATAGTTAGGATTAGTTGGAATGTATGTACCCGACTTGAAATCTGTATGATTCGACTGAACTGACTTAGCCCATTTTAAAGTTACCCACCTTTCACACGATGCAACAGGAAACAACACTCGCCAATTATTTTTACCTCTGCCTTCCTCCCTCCTTGTTGGATGGAGTAAGGGGGAGTCAGGTTTAGCCTAAACCGGCTCAGTTATGGTTGAGGTGCAAAAACACCCTCAATTTCTGCTACCTTTGTGACCAATGTGGACCAAACTCATGCTCCGCTTGTACAGGGACCGGATGGCCCCTAATAAAGGGCCCCCGATTCCATACTCCTGGAGCACCCCCCACAGGGCATCATGAGGGACACAGTCGAATGCTTTCTCCAGGTCCACAAAACACATGTGGACCGGTTGGGCAAACTCCCATGAACCCTCGAGTAAACCGGTAGAGGGTATAGAGCTGGTCCAGTGTTCCACGGCCGGGACGAAAACCACACTGCTCCTCCTGAAGCCGAGGTTCGACTATCGGCAGGACTCTCCTCTCCAATACCCTGGCGTAGGCCTTACCAGGGAGGCTGAGGAGTGTGATCCCCCTCTAGTTGGAACACACCCTCCGTCCCCCTTCTTATGAAGGAGGACCACCACCCCAGTCTGCAAGTCCGGAGGCACTGTCCCCGACCGCCACGCAATATTGAAGAGGCATGTCAACCATGACAGCCCCACAACATCCAGAGATTTGAGGTACTCAGGGCGGATCTCATCCACCCCCGAAGCCCTGCCACCTTGGACCTTTTTAACCACCTCGGTGACTTCAGCCTGGGTGATGAAAGAGTCCAACCCCGAGTCCCCAGCCTCTGTTTCCACCAGGGAATGCGTGATGGCAGGATTGAGGAGATCCTCGAAGTACTCCTTCCACCGCCCGATAATGCCCTCAGTCGAGATCAGCAGCCTCCCACCCCCACTATAAACAGTTTTGGCGAAGCACTGTTTATAGTGGGGGTGGGAGGCTGCTGAGAGACTTTCCCCTCTTGATGCGCCGGACGGTTTGGCAATATTGCTTCGAGGCCAACCTGTAGTCCTTCTCCATGGCCTCACCGAACTCCTCCCAGGCCCGGGTTTTTGCCTCTGCCACAGCCCGGGCCGCGGCACGCTTGGCCTCACAGTACCCATCAGCCGCCTCAGGAGTCCCACAAGCCAGCCACAGCCGATAGGACTCCTTCTTCAGCTTGACAGCATCCCTTACTGCTGGTGTACACCACCGGGTTCTGGGATTGCCGCCGCAACAGGCACCGCAGACCTTATGGCCGCAGCTATGGGAAGCAGCATCGACAATAGATGCGGAGAACATGGTCCACTCTGACTCTATGTCTCCAACATCCCCTGGAATCTGGTCAAAGCACTCCCGGAGGTGGGAGTTGAATACATCCCTGGCCGAGGCCTCCGCCAGACGTTCCCAGCAGACTATGCGCTTGGGCCTTACAAGTCTGTCCGGCTTTCTCCTCCTCCAGCGGATCCAACTCACCACCAGGTGGTGATCAGTGGACAGCTCAGCCTCTCTCTTCACCCGAGTGTCCAAAACATGCGGCCGAAGGTCTGATGATACGACAACAAAGTCGATCATTGACCTCCTGCCTAGGGTGTCCTGGTGCCAAGTGCACTGATGGACACCCTTATGTTTGAACATGGTGTTCATTATGGACAATCCGTGACTAGCACAGAAGTCCAATAACAAAGCACCACTCGGATTCAGATCGGGGAGGCCATTCCTCCCGATCACACCTCTCCAGGTGTCACTGTCGTTTCCCACGTGGGCATTGAAGTCCCCCAGCAGAATAATGGAGTCCCAGAGGGAAGCACCCCCGACAGGGACACCAAGAATGCCGGGTACTCCGCACTACTGCTCGGCCCGTAGGCCGAAACGACAGTCAGAGACCTGTCCCCAACCCGAAGGCGCAAGGATGCGACCCTCTCATCCACTGGGGTTACCCAAACACGAGATGTCTGAGCTGGGGGGCAACAAGCAAACCCACCCCAGCCCGCCGAGTCTCCCCGTGGGCCACTCCAGAGTAGAAGAGAGTCCAGCCCCTCTCGAGGAGATGGGTTCAAGAGCCCACTCTATGCGTGGAGGTGAGCCCGACTATTTCTAGTTGATATCTCTCGACCTCCCGCACAAGCTCAGGCTCCTTCCCCCGCAGCGAGGTGACATTCCACGTCCCTAGAGCCAGCCTAAGCATCAGGGGATCGGGACACTGAGGTCTCCACCTTCGTCCGCCACCCAATCCTCTTTGCACCGGTCCCTCACGGTTGCCCCTGGAGGTGGTGGGCCCACTGGGGGATGGCCTCGCGTCTCTCGTTTGGGCTTGGCCCGGCCGTGTCCCGCAAGGAGCAACCTGGCCACCAGGCGCTCTCCGGCGAGTCCCGACCCCAGGCCTGGCTCCAGGGTGGGACCCCAGCCCCTACCAGGAGCATTAAAGCCCCAGACAACGTAGCCTCTAGGATCATTCGAGCACTCTAACCCCTCCACCACATTAAGGTGGCGGTTCAAGGAGGGGTGGCGGTTCAAGGGTTAGGGTTAGGGTTAGGGGGAGCTTTGCTATGCTCTTCTTGTAAGGGCTGTAGAAAGATAGGAGACTTAGTTAGACTTGGTCAACTGTACCTAAACACTATGATGCTCTTTGCCCAATAATATCAGAGAAGCCAGCTCACTAAATGTATTCAACAATATTCTAGAAACACATTTTTAAATGCTAAATGGATTCAACCCATAGATTCTAGTAATTCTAGTAATGCTGACAAAAGTGCAAACATTGACAGATTGACAGACAATCCAGCTTGCCCTGGGGGCACATTAATTTGTAACAGGTGAGCAAGCTGGAACTAAAACCAAAACCTGCTGATTGCAACACAACTACTCTTCTCATTGTCCCACAGTCGCTCCATGTTTGCTGAATGTGGGCCCATCCCTCCTTGCAGGCCTGGTGTAACTGATTTGGATAAACTTCTGACTTTGAAGAAACTAAAAGAAAATCTCAAGAAAATATTAATAATTTTGGAAATTGGCTAGACCTAAAACAGGAAACTTTAGTTTGGTTTAATGTCAGACTATGAGGAAAAAAGGTTCTTTCTCGTTTCTTATAGTGTACTGTATGTAAACATCTGATTTCAACTCTACTTCCTAACAAGGGAGATTGTTCCAAATGTATAAAAATTACAGGTTAGAATCTTTTAAACATTTCTTTGTTCAATAATGCCAATACAGTAAATTTAGTTTTTTAAAATGTATGAAGGGCGACGTATATATTCCTGTTCTTCAGTGACAATAGGAAACCTCTGCAAGAACTCTGGGAACTGGAGGTGACTATGCAGCACACTTGCAAACAAAGCTTGCTAACATTTCTCTCAAGCTTCAAGGTGTTCTGATAATGAAGTCTCTTGTTGAGCTTATTAGGAAATAGAATTTTTTTTGTAAACATCCTCACAGCACTAGTTACTGTACCTTGTTTACATGGATACTCTCCTTTTCGATTCATCCTGATCCTAGTGATACTCCAGTAGCGTTTCTCTGTAGGATGCACTGACATCCAGCTGTACCACAACAGAGGAGTAAGCATGTAGTCAGCAGCAAAGCTTTTTGCTGCAGAGACCTCAAACTCCCTGTTCATAAAATATAAAGTAATCATTAAAAGATGCTAGCCAGAACCTGGGGGCTGGGGGTGTCTAGGGGGTGAGGGGTTCCTGGTGTGGGTTTGGTCAACAGGTGCCTTTGAGGGCTGGTGTAGGTCTAGAGCTGATGTACTCATGAGAATGAATTTGTCTCATACCTGAACAATGTCCTTTGAACAATAAATCAAATCAATGTCTGAGAAATGATGTATAGGAAGAATAAAAGAGTCCCTCTGTGTATTTGCTGAAAAAAACTCTGATCATGCACAAATACACATGACATGTCTGCTTTACAGTTATCTGCAACAGTTGCTCACATGGAAAGCCAACATATTGTCTGCGTTAGACCAGTTAGAACCAACCAAGTGTTGGGGGGAGCAGGATTGGCTCAGAAATTTGGTTTTGGTTAAAGTAAAATACTTGCATACATATTATCTGCATATGATTAACACAGTCACATGTGAGCATCCAACAGACAACACAGCTGCCAGGGTGCTGGTGGAAGCAGCACATTCCTGCCTTGGGGGGTGTGAACCACTCACATTCAAAGGAATAGATTTTCTTTTAATCGCTTGTTGTGTTTGCAGGTAGAAGCAAATATTTGCACTGCAGCTATTACGTCATCACAGATACAATGGACTCAGCCGCTTTCTGTAAAACATTTTAACAGGCTTTGAATGACTCAAGCCAACCTCAAAGGGAAATCAGTAAAGGCAAAACAATTGTCATAAAAATTGATTAAAGCAATTAAAACATGTCATCACTTTTGATATAGGCTGTTGGAGCAGGAAGCTCTGCAAAGTTCCAGCCAGTCAACATTTTTATGAATTTTCACTTTATTAACAGCAAGCTGCGCATGGAAAGGGCAACTTCTCGACACCTTCCTTTATTAACAACATTCATTGTTATAAAGAACCTTAAAGGTCCTACAGTACGTCAGTTTCTCACTGTAGCCACAAGAAAATGTCCTTTCACAATTTTTTCAATTATATTGATGGACTTATTTCTCTTGTGCTTATAATATAGTAACAAAAGACTTTACATAAAGTGCAACAAAGCGATGCATGGAAATAATAACTAAAAGGTGAGGCCAATGCAAAGAGAACATGAGGAAAGACAAAGACTTCAGCATATGTACTGGCTGAGCTAAGCAAAACTGACAGGGAAATGAATAGATGGTGATTTTTATGAGTGGGGAGGTAAATTCATGCCCATTAAGATTCACACTTTGTCTTTTTACAACCACAAACTTTAATACATTCACTGACAGTATATGGGATAGCCCAACACAAAGTAGTGCACAATTGAATGAACAGAAAAGGATACAGGGGATTTTTTTTGTTTGTTTTTTTACAAATAAAAGCTAAAAACGTGGTGTGCATTTATTGCATCAAAACCCAACTAACTAGTACATATAGTTAGGCGCGCCACCAGGGATTTTGGGTTCCATTAAAAGAAATCTTACTGGCCCATAGCCGGCCACCAGACCGGAAAAAAATTTTAATACAGTTTTACATAAAACTATGCAGTCATCAGTCAATCATTTTCTATACCGCTTCTTCCATAGTGGGTTGCGGGGAAGCTGGTGCCTATCTCCAGCATTCTATGGGCGGGAGGCGGGGTACACCCTGGACAGGCTGCCAGTCCATCGCACGTCAACACACAAACAACCATGTGTTGTCATTCACACACCTAAGGGCAATTTAGAGAGACCAATTAACCTAATAGGCATGTCTTTGGACTGTGGGATAAGGCTGGAGTACCTGGTGAGAACCCACGCATGCACGGGGAGAAAATGCAAACTCCATGCAGAAAGACCCCCGGCACGGGAGTCGAACCCAGAACCTTCTTGCTGCAAGGCAACAGTGCTACCAACTGTGCAACCGTGCAGCCCCCAAAACTACGCATCGTAATGATATTTTTGGTTACCATTTCCATACTTGTGAGAAGAAAAACATGACAGTTACTTGGTATGGCAAGCACTGAAAATACAATGAAATTAATTTAGAGTCACTTATTTGCTGCAAGACTGATACTCTACATTCCAAAACCCATCTCTTTCTTTAAATACTTGAACATAAAATTCTCTTAAGATGAATCACCTCAAAATACAGAACTTAAATACAAACTAACCTTTTTCGATTGAAATAAAATTCTATTATGATATGTGGAGGAATAAAATAAAATCTCAGCAAAAAAACACAATCAAAGACAAAATGCACACGCTAGAAATGTTCTATGTTCCTACAGCAAAGCAGGGGGATGAGAGTCCCAAACTACTGACCAAACGTTATATTTCAGTGATACCTGATGCTTTCTAAACCATTAAAATCGTTCTGAAATAAATACAGACTATAGACTTCTTTTTTTTCAAAAACATTTTTATTCTGTAATGCTTGTTCTCCATCATAATAGATTAATTCAACACAGCTTCTCACCTTCTTCTTCAGATGGTACTTGGGTTTGTGCAGGTGGGGTGGGGGGAAACTGACAGACGGATGCTGCTCTTGACGTGTCTGTTCGGAACATGCGTCATTTTTTTTAGCAGAGCAGCTTGCTAAAAGTCTTGTTGCCTGCATTGATTTATTAACTAAAACAACCGTGAAATATATAAATCCAGAGTTTTCTTCAGAAATATGAGCTAATATGGGGAGAAATGTGAGCTAGCTTACAAACTATGGACAAAGGTAGGAATAGACAACAGGTTAATGTTCCAGAACTTTCTATTACATGAACCACCAACAGACCCACCTTTCCAGTGAAAGAATTGGGTGGCATACTGTCTACTCTTTGCATCTTTCTCATGTCAGAGCTTTTTCTCTTTCCTCATTTGGCTCCCTGACTTATGCAACATTTTGCCGTCTCCGCCTCCACTCGCTGTCTGTGAAAAGTTGCCTGTGAATTTCTGACGGAGCAGGGGATGGACTGAACCGTTTTACATAAATAGAGAAGCGGGGCATTATGAAATGTTTCCAAAACAAATAAAGTTAGTGTTACCAATTCATTGTAAAGGAAATATATGTGTCATTGTAAGTTTATTGTTGAGTGTCAGTATTATAATTGTATGAGGGGCCTCACTGGCCCCCTAGAATCCTTCTCCTTATTCTCTTATTTTCGGCGCCCCTGTGTGTAGTCCACCTGCGTATAATTTAATATCTGTATAAACCCAGCTGCTCTGTGAAGGCCTCAGAGGTTTATTAAAGATCACTAGTAAAAAGGTGTAAGCTTTTCCAAGAAAACAGAATAAGCCAATAAAATAAGAAAAAGTCCTGATTTTTAAATAAAAGACACAGGTGTTGCACATTTGTTTAATCCTTTGTTGTGACTATGAATCTGAATATATTATTTAATATTTAATATTAATACTTTAATATTTTATCAAATAATATTTCGGTCTGTTAAGGGTTGTCCTGTGAATACCAGCCCAGTAAGGCGATGGCATTAGGACAAAATCGAAAAGAGTGAGCCAAGCTTTGACATTACTGAACAGCCAAACTCTGCACACACATGGAATGAATTCACACAATTTCTTAAAATACAAGAATTGATTAACAAAAATAAGTCAACTCAAAGTCAAACATATTTCAATCAACAAACTCTTTACTATGCTAAAACAATCCAACTAAACTACCAAGCAGAATGAAAGAATAAGGAAGACTAATGGGCTATGTTCAATATAAACAAGTTGATTAAAAAGATGATTGAAAATCATGACCAAAAGAGTGATGCAACATTACCATGCAATGTTTATGTTTGAGAACCAAGGATTATCTTGAAGAATCTGGAAATGAAGTTAAGTTAGTCTTGGAACCAACTTAGGCAATAATCAGCATGCCTTTAGACAACCATTCACAATGCAAGATCAGATAAAATATTATTTTAATAAAATAATGTTTTAAAGAATGATCTGCTGAATAAAACCAACCTTCTGGATGACTAATTCTCAAAGGTGTCTCATTAGCTGCCTTTACTTATTAAAATAATATTCAAATAAATATTATTAAGGAAGTGGTAAAATATTCAAGGAAATATTTTGGAAAAGAGCCAAATCTTTCTGGAGAAATGGGGCTTAATTGTGTTACTTAATTATCAAGTCATGAATGAAGTCATGAATGAATCTACCAGATACACAGACAGTAATTCATTCATACTTAACTCAGTGCATATGATCGGTGATCTTATGACACTCTCGGATCCAGTTGAAGAGTTATGTCTGTTTGCCAGCAAAGAGACATTAGCGAACTGTGTCTCTCTGTCCAGGCCCCTGGGTGACCCGCGTAGAAGAGATCGAACCATTGGAAAGGTGGGGGTTTTATACGGCCAGTGGCATCATGGGAAGTCCGCTGTTACCCCACCTTGGTTGTGCCGGAAGTAGGTTAAATGCAATTTATTTTGAAAGTCCCAGAAAAGTTTGTACCGTATCTTTCATGTTGTATCCAAGGCTGTGGGTCCCAACATCTTAAAGTGCACAGAAAAGATCTGCTCCAACTGCTCTCCAAGGCAGTCACTATTCTTCTGTGGTGATGCAGTTTGCACATTTTTAGGAAAGCCCTTCCAAATGAATTTTGTTAGGCTCAGTGCAACGGAGGAACCCAGAATGCAGACTAGCAGGCAGCATGACGGTAAGTAAAAAATTATTTAATTAACAAAAAACTCACTACAGAAGAGGCAGGAACAAAACAGGCAGACAAGGCAAGCAAGACAGGTATGGCATGATTCGAAAAAATACATGAGCAGTCAGTCAGTCAGTCATTTTCTACTGCTTATTCCATAGTGGGTCGCGGGGGAGCTGGTGCCTATCTCCAGCAGTCTATGGGTGAGAGGCGGGGTACACCCTGGACAGGTCGCCAGTCCATCACAGGGCAACACACAAACAACCAAGCACACACTCATTCATACACCTAAGGACAATTCAGAGTGACCAATTAACCTAACAGGCATGTCTTTGGACTGTGGGAGGAAGCCGGAGTACTCGGTGAGAACCCACGCATACACGGGGAGAACATGCAAACTCCATACAGAAAGACCCCAGGACCTTCTTGCTGCAAGGCAACAGTGCTACCAACTGCGCCACCGTGCAGCCCCAATACATGAGCATGATCCAGAAAATGTTTCCGCCCCGAATGACAGAACAGGTGTGTATTTATGGAGTGCGACCATGTGAAGCAAGAAGACAGATAAGCTAGGTGCAGGTGAACCGAATAAAGTTGATTGACAGGACAAAACGTGGCCTGAGCAGAACGGAAATCCAAGGATACAAACTAATAGAAATACAACTAGAAAAACATGAAACTAAAGCATAACCAGGAAAATAATAAACAGAAGAACCTTAACTGTGAAACAAACCAACAAAACCCAAAAACACCCACAAATCATAACAGAATTTACTGTATTTTTAAAGTCATACACTTTTTTTTTACCAGGGTGAAGTAGGTTTTTCAGCTCTTGCCAGTTTTATTTTGTAGAAGTGGGAACAATAATGGCTCTTTGGACTGAAAAGGTTGCTGACCTCTGGTCTAGAGGGAATAAAGCTATAAAGTTTATATGAAACATTTTATCACATCTTTAACATTGGACCCAATAAGTGTGGAGGATCCACTGTATCAAATATTGCAAAACGTTTGGCACCCTTTAGAGTCCAATTCCTTTCAGATTTGCAGTGATGTGGGATGTGTTAAAATTCTAAAGGAATCAGCAAAGTAATGCTGAGGACTTGAGACACGGAGAGCTCCATTCAAAAAATATCCTACCATCAATGCCCGTAATGCCCAACTGTGCAGATGTCCTGCTGACGTCTTCCTCCATTAAAAAAAACTGGAAACCAATTAATCTGTGGTGCTGGGTTAATAAGTGCCGTGCCATAAGCATAATTCCTTTAACCCTTAGAAAAATGTTTAAACTTTCAGACCGAATGATGCTGTGCCCAGCATTTCGTTTGCAGGGTTTTTTTAACACCTCACAGTGCTGTGGAAAGGTATGTAGCTTTCAAATGATGACTTCATTTACTAAGAGGAAAAGGCTATCCAAACCAACCTGGCCGTGTGTGAAAAAGTATCGCCCCCCAAACCTACTAACCCGTTCGGCGGCTACTGGCGGCAGCAACCATCATCAATCATGTGTGATAACCGGCAATGACTCTTACACATCACTGTGGAGGGCCCCACACAATGACACCACTACCACTTGCAGTGGTGGTGTCATTGTGTGATGCAATTTTTGCCCAGTCTCTTTTATTTTGCTGAATCATCACCATTGGCCTTAACCGAGGTAAGTCAAGCCTCCATTGCTGTAGTTATTGTTCTGGGTTATTTTGTAAATGGCTCTCACTGTGGTTAACTGGCTTTGTAGCCCTTTCGAGACTGATAGATATCAGTGACTTTACTTCTTATTCTAGGGTTTCTTTAGCTAGTTTCTTTTGATAACATTTTGCGCCTAATAAATGAAATCAGCATTTTTATTTACTCAGGTTATCTTTGCATGATATACATTTTTGATGATATTAAACTTTTAATTAGAACAAAAAAAAATTGAATCTATAAGGAGCTAAATCATTTTTCACTATCTGTACCTTTCTTCGAATGGTTTCAACGTATTTGCTTCTTTACATCACTGATAACATATCATAATCATATTTCATTTATTTGCCTATGCAGTCATTTTGGAACACATGTGTTGCCATGAAAGAAATGTGCTTGAAGTGTTTCATGTTCATTTTAGAAGAGGCTGAATAATATTCATTGGAAAATCTGTAAAATATCGCTGTAACATTTAGCAGCTGTTGCCCATGCCATGTTTAGGTTTTGTTTAGCTCTTGGCTCAGTGCTTTTCACTTTGCTTTCAGCTCACTTAGGAGACCTTGACTCTTATATTTTGGATGCACTGTAAAGGCCTGCACATATTTTGGAGCCCAGTGGAGCTCCGGTTCTTGGTATGTGAAGTACAGTGCTGTAACCTTGTAAAGGAAGGGTATTGTGAGGATATTTATTCCTAAGCTGTGGTACAATATCATGACCTGCACATAGTGTTTTGATATTGAGGCTCAGATATCAGGCAATGTCCTGTAAGAGGCAGCAAGTGCAGTAGGAATTTAAAACAGCTTAAATATCATGATATGGACAAATGCATGTAAAAATAATGGGTTTAGGTGTAATATCTACATAAACATTACACATGTCCTATCCATACAACTACAATACAGGAGCATTCATACCCAGGTACTGGCTGCACTGAATTTTATCAAACAAATTTTAAACTCAGACAAAAATAACCAAATTAAATGCAAATAAAGGTAAAAAATCTTTCCAAACCAACCTGGCTAAAAAATTCACTTAGTAAATCAGAAATTAACTGTGTATCACCACATTTTTTTGGAAGCTGAGTAAATTTTTATTAGCCAAGCCAGCCATGATTGCTGCCAGACCTTTAGAATCAAGAAATCACCAAATGACCTAACTAGCACCTGTGTGGAGGCTAAAAGATCTTAAAAAGTTACACATCATGCCTCAATCTAAAGAAATCTGGCGCTGATTTGCCTTTTTTGGAACTGGACAACGGAGTTGATGGAATCATAAATTGTGCTTTCTAGAAAAAAATCCTGAAGGATCAGTTCAAGACCTCTAGATAAAGCTCACTTGGTTTAGGCAGAAGGACAATGATATGGAGCACAGCAGCAAGTTCACCTCTGAATGGCTAAGAAATAAAAAAACAACATAAAGGTTTTAGAGAGACCTAGTCAAAGTCTGGAGATAAACCAAATTAATATGCTGTGGCATTACATTACAAAGGTCCTAGATCCTCAAAAACAGGGTTTTCTCTCAAGCTCAAAATGATTACCCACTGTGGAAAATTATCAGCAAATTCGATTAGCCACATACAAAGTTGATTAGCCACAACCCGACTACAGCTTTGATTAAAAACAAAGTTACATTATTTAAACTGACATCAAATGTAATCAGAAGAACGTTAATGATTGACATTCTGCAGACTAAAACAAGCAGTAGTGTAGTGCTGGTTTAAAAAAAAAAGAAACTCTGTCTAGCTCTTCTCTAGAAGTCAGACTTTGGTTCAGTTGGGAAAACGATAATACAGATCCCTATTCTCGGACATCAGTCTGCAGAAATCTCACAGTCTACATTTGTTACTGGTCCAGTATGTCACAAGTAAGGCTGAAGTAGGATGTTAGTATTTTCCTTCTGTAGCATTTTCTGTGGATGATGGACATGCAGAGCTAACAGGTGTTCTAACGATATGCCACAACCTGACCGATGCATCTAGCTTGTCAAAAAGCAATGCGCTAGAAAATTTCGATGAGGTAGCTCAGTGCGTCAGAACTTCAACCCGCATCTGTTTTTGGGCTAGCAGCGGGTCATTGTGCATGAGAGCGGCCAGGATTGTAAAATGCAGTTAAGCAAAAACTTGCAATCATGGCGAACTGCAACTGTTGCTTAATTTACACAATTCTACAAAGTAGAGCGGCCCAAACCCGACGTCCAAACTTGTTTAATGAAGGAAATCATCATTTCATAGTTTGACAAAAAATCAAAAGCAGAAAAAACTATAAGCAGGACATGCTTTTTTCAAAGAACTGTTTCTTATAGTAAAATTATCAATATAGAGTATTTGAAAGGCAGTGAAACAAAGCAAAATAATGTTTTATATTGGATCATCCTCTCAGATTTATGGATGTGGGGCAATGTTGTTAATCTTGAAGAAGCGAAGTGCATCTGTAAACCTTGGTGCATGTAGATGTGTCTTTCAAATAGAAAATAAATATCATTCCTGCAGCTCTGACCTCAGAGCTGCAGGAATGATATTTATTTTTTATTTGAAAGAAATATCATTCCTGCAGCTCTGACCTCAGGCTCACTGTGAACCAAGGATTAGGAGAATTATTACGGGATAGCACAGGTATTTTCTTTCTCTGTAAACATCTCACAAAGCCAAACAGTCCAACAAACCATCCAGCTCTGAGACAATTAGGCCTATTACACAAACCGTAATGTAGCCTCTAATGAGATACAAAGGATCTCAAATCAAACCACACATCTACAGGCTGATACAGTCATTCCTCAGGCAATTAAATAAGGTATTCTTCCTATGCTGGATCTGGTCAAGGTCATAGCACTATGGGGATCCATTTTGGATACGGGGACAGAATGCGAATGAGGGACAGCCATCCCCTCGCTGCTGTTTCAGTTACGTTATGTAATGAGCTTCACCTGCTCCCTGCAGACTAGATATCACTTTAGAAATGAATTACCTGAATCCCCTTACTTTCCAGTCGCTCTCGTTTATGCAGCTCTGCGCATCCTTGGACAGGCCATTAGAAATGGAATATGGGACATTTTCATCAGAGAATAATCCACCTGATGACCTCTTGCCTTTTTTTTGGATCTGGACAACCAGATTATGATTCGAGGCACTCCTATGTCTCATGTCTGTGAGTTGTGTGCACTTGCTGCAAGTTGAGGAGGCAATAAAATGGTTCCTGTGGTATGAGAATAGAATAAACAACCAGCAAATACACTCACTAAATCTCAACCTATCAGCAAGGAAAGAATGGATCCCATTAAATAATAGACTTCCAAATAAAGCTCTGAAAAAGATTCACTTGGAAAATGTAGGATTTTTTTTGCTCTGTGGTTTGTCCAGGTGAGAATGCAAAAGAAGAAGAGATATTTGGAAATATTGGAGAAGGAGAGGTGTGATTATGTTAGTCATCAGCACGGTGATTACCTGCCACAGGGCTTCCTGAGGCTCGGCTGGTAATACGTTAGCAGACCAGGTGCCATGACATTGACGGGGCAGCCGCCGCTGTACTCCTCCTTAGCCCAGTCCTTCAAAACAAAACGGGGCTACAGATATAACTTGGACATATTTTAATGGTGCAGAACAAAAAAAGAAAAGGAGAATGACAGTAACTCCTAAAATCTAACATGTACTACTTACAATTCTGACTTCATTTTGGCTGAGGGGGATGTCCTCAGCCAAGATGAAGATAGATGCCCCCCCCCCCCCCCCCCCCCACCACCACCACCACCACTTTCCATCCTCCCACCCCCACAAAACATCCGTGTTTGGCAGGCTTATGAGTGCCTATTTATTTTTCATTTTATAAAGACCCTGGAGTGAGTTTTGACATAAATCTCCTAACTGTGCCCTGGCAACACATCTGATTACCTAACGACACAAAAGACATGAATAATAAGAAGAACAAGGCAGTTAAGGTGGCCTAATTACAACACTTTGTTCAAACATACTTTAAATTTGCTCATAAGACAGTTTAAAATGTATTCAGAAGGGTGGATTTGGAGGAATATTTTTCCATTTAACAAGATAAAATTGGGAAAAAATTGCAACCTTGTGTATGTTTAAAGTTTTGATTTTTCTCGTTTCATAACTGTATAGGAGGAGGGTATAAAAGGAAAAGATTGAGAGAGTAGGCAGGGAAGGCAGACAAAATTACAGAGCTGATTGATGAGAAATCTAAAACAGAAGAAATGAATGTTGGGGAGAGAGGTAGAAAGATGGGCCTGAATCTGACAACGGCTTGAAACACTGTGATAAAGAGTCAAAGGAAGACAGGTAAACAGATGGTTCTACTGCAAGATGATGTGGCAGCCTTGTAAATGATTTTTATATTAAAAAGAGAACATGAGAATTATTTTTTTCCTATTTTAGGTCTGCTTTTCTGTGATTAAAACATTTTGTTTGTTATTAGTAATTACAATCAACAATGGTTTTACCACATTTACAGGGGCCTGAAAAGGTATTCATACCTCTTGACCTTTTTCACATTTTGCCATACTAAACCATACACTTTTACTCAGTAATTTGTTTTATTTAGATTTTATGTGATGGACCAACACAAGGTAGTGTATAATTGTAAAGAAGAAATGGTTTTCAAAGATTGGTCACGCATTTGTGTCCTGCTGGAAGGCGAACTTCTGCCCCAGCCTCAAGCTTTTCACAGCCCCTAACAGGTTGTTTTGTTTTGGACTAGCCATTTATTTTATCATCAGCTCTGACCAGCTTCCTTGTCCCAGCTGAAGAACAACATCCCCACAGCATGATGCTGTTACCACTCTTTTTTACTTGAAGCATATTGTAATCGGGGTGACTTACATGGATAGTTTTCCTCTACATATAGCGCTTTCTTTGTAGCCAAAAAAGATTAAGTTTGGATGATTTCACCAGAGCACCATTTTCAACATGTTTGCTGTGTCATGTGTAGATGGCTTTTGCAGCCAGCAAACTTGCTTCAAAGCTTGAGAAATTGTTTTATAATCTAATCCTGTTTAAACCTTGTCCCTGACATGTCTGCGATGTTCCTTGGTCTTCATGATGCTGTTTGTTCTTTAATGAACCTGTGAGGCCTTCACAGCACAACTGGATTTATACTAAAATTAAATTACACACAGGTGGACTTTGTTTACTGATTAGGCAAATGTTTGCAGTGAATTTATTGAGGAGTCTCAGAGTAAAGGGAGTTGAACACACTTCAGGTTAAAAAATAATTTGGATTAAAACCATAATGATCCTTTTAAATGATTCACTACTTTGTTATGGGTAATCACATAAAATAATAAAAATATATTCAATTTTGTGGTTTTAGTGTAATAAAAGTTGAAAGAAATTCCAGCCATTTGAATACTTTGCAAGGTCCTATGAATCAAAGTTCACAGGTAATGAGGACCTCTTCAGGAAACTGCTGCAATTTCTACAGTTGCAGCTTAAATACTCAGAGTGATTATGTGACGAATAAAACTGTCAGTGTTGAAAGCACTAAATAAGATGCCTTTAAAGTGTTTCGCTGCATAGCTTAAAATCTATCGCTTTGTGCCATCATTAAGTTGCATGGCTTGACATCTTTATGAGTCACGCAGAGCCAACATGGGCAATATAATTGGTTCAATTACAGAGAGAGAGAGATGAAGACATGTATAAAAATGTGGTGACATTTTTAAGAATTTCAAAGTATATATGTGGATTGGGGAAGCTACCCCTACCCACCACAGCACATCCAGACTCCTCATAAAGCAGTGAACCTGGGTGGAAAACACCTGCTGAATATTTGATGGGTCCAAGTTGACTCGCTAACAGGAACCTGCAATTTTCCTGCTTAATAGAATGGCAGAGAAGTGAAACCCCTCAGAGCCCAGTGAGACGGACAGAAGAAATTAAAATGATCTTTTGAACTTGTAGACGTTCTCGTCTGTACATTTATCGTCAATGACGTTTGGATAACAGTAATTAAAAGAAGGTAGTGAAAAAATCTGATAACAATTTAGCAGCCATAAAAATCGAGGGAAATCTTTCTGTCAGCTACACAGCCTTCATTCATTATTCTTTCTTTACTCAAAGTAATTGTTCTTAAAAGTGATGTCCCCCATGAGTCTCTTTGTCAGCGAAGTAAAATCATGATATCTCCCTTAATGTTACTGCCCAGGGTTTGCTGAAGGCGTTTTTCCACTGGAGCTTGGCTTTCGATAGCACAGTGTATGGGAAGCAGCCGAGGACCTGGAATCATACATTTAGCAGGATTAATGTACTGTTTCACATTCAATCAATGTATGCTATGCATCATGTAATGGAGCTAAATAACAGTTCTGTTTGTGTGTGACACAATATGATTAGTGCAAAAATGATATTCCCAGCAGGTATTTTCTTTTCCAGTAGCGTAGCAGTGTTGTTGGTTTCATATTCTTTTCTGCCTTCGCTCCATGGATTTAAAGAGGACCATTTTAAATCAGACCAATGCAGCATCTGATTTAATCCTTCCCACTGAACAGTTTGGAAACAGTGATTCCCGATTAAATCTATGGAGCAGAAACCAATATTTCCTCTTTCCTGTGGAAAAGTCAAAATCAGTGAGCATTTAAACATTTGTTTAAGCCCTAAACATCAGTGAAGAAGGGAGGAAGGAAGGACATAAGAAACAACAGAAAAAGGACAAAGAAGGAAGGAAAACAAACCAAAGAAAAAGAATGTAAAGAAGGGGTCATGAGGGAGGTGGGAAAAAATGACACAAGCAACCCAAAAAAAGGACACAAGGAAAGGGAGAAAACACACAAGGAGAAAAAGATAGGAAGGACATGGAAGAAAGAAGTAACAAGAAAAGGACAGAAGGTAGGAAGGACACAAGGAAGGAAGAGAGGACAAGGATGGAAAACCACAACGAAGGGGTGGAGAACAAAAGGAAGGAAGGAAGCACACAATGGAGTAAGAAATAAAGCAAGGAAGGAAGGAACAGAATGAAGAACACAAAAAACAAAAAAGGAAGGAGGAACACAAAGAAGAAAGGAAAAACAAAAGACAGAAAGGAAGAAATTCAATTTGACCTTTGTTATGCCCCCCCTCCCCCTCCTATGCTCCTCTAGGGGAAATAAAAAGGGGCAGCAAAAAGCACATCTCAAGCTGATCTGGTTAGGGTTTAAAAGGATTTATTCACAGTTACTCAGAAAATATGTACAGTTCAAAACAATCCTCATCAAAGGACTAGTATGAAATAGCAAGAAAGCACAACAATCAAAATACCCGCAAGAGGCACAAAAAACACTAGGTTCAAATCAAGTACGATCTTCAAAACCAACAATCTCCCTTAGCTTCACAGGTGGCACAGCGAGTTAACTACTTCAGACAAGCATTCAACAAGATCACAGAAGACAAGGCTTGTAAAGCACATGGGGGCAAGCTACACTGCTCAGTCCATAGCTGTCCCAAATGAGCTATCTTCAGAGCCTTTTCAAGGATCAGGTGTTCACTCAAATGGGTCTGATTGGTCCAGTATCCCAAAGCCAGACCAATGATCCTCAGTGGGGAGGCTGGCCCAGGCTCCAACCAGCCAATCCCAAGGTTGTGTTGCCACACCTGAATTTGTATGGAGGAAAACTGCACCACCGCTACCAAGGCCAAGGGCCTGTAACATCCTTGAAAACCTTGTTTTCATACTTATCAGATCTAGAAAATACTGCAATCAAATGTCATGCTTTTCCAAGCATTCCCAGGCAGTATATGAATCTTGACCAGGAGTTTTCACAGTTTGCTGCTCTGGAACATTAAGATGTGTGAAACACAATGCCAAGGAGAAAACATATCAACAATTGCCTTAAAAAGCATCAATTGGAAAATGGTTATTAGGTAAATTCGAAAGTTCAGCGTTCTTCGGTGAGAAAATATTTGACAGCTGGCAATTTTC
This sequence comes from Crenichthys baileyi, assembly GCA_036173005.1. Lineage (NCBI taxonomy): Eukaryota > Metazoa > Chordata > Actinopteri > Cyprinodontiformes > Goodeidae > Crenichthys > Crenichthys baileyi. Next base: position 81,370 of record JAHHUM010000069.1, on the reverse strand, counting down.
ACAGGAGCGGATGTCTCAGCAAATTCAAACTGTCAGACCGTTAAAGATGAAACAGCCCCATCCCTGAGTCTAAAGGCCTCAGATAAAATGTAGAAGTATTACCTTTCATGTCAACAAAACTGGAAAAAGTCTGAAGAAAGATGGTGTTTATGGTAGGGCTGCTAGAAGAAAGCTTTCCCTCTATAAAAAGAATATGCTGGTTTGCAAAGTTCCATCTGGGCGAACCACAATAGTTCTGGAACAATGTTCTTTGGAGAGATACTTAAACAGGGGCATAGCTTCAAGCACAGTGGTGGAGCTATAATGATTTGGTCTTGTTTTACAATGATGCGAAAACACTTGCTGTACACATGATTACCACATTTTACTTCCACATGTATGCAGTCACAAGTGGATTTTCCAGTTGTGCAAAGATGTGATAATACCTTCAACAACAATAGCTTTAGAATTATTTCCCATTATTACTAATTATTTATTACTGTTATTGTCATTATTAGAGTATATTGCAAATGGCACTGTGTGAAGATAGCAGATATTTAGACCCATATTTTTGCCCATCACTCTTTTAGGTTTCTAATGACAATCCGGTTGAAAGTGTTACTGGAGTTGCTGCCGAAATAGAAGTAGGGAGTTACTGCCCGTACCCATACAACTGATAAGCACACACTGGCATACCAATTAGGACACTGCCGGTTGACACTGTCATGCAGGCTGTGTGAGATTAAATTATCTGTAGGTCTGCCAGGTTTATCATATTCCCATACAATGCAGTTGAGGAAGCATTTTTATACAAAGTACAAATTATATTGCACATACAAAAATGCAACAAACCAATAGTTTAGCAAAGTGGCCTTATTTAACACACAGGCACCGCCACAGACACACAGGCATCCTCTCTTCAGGGTATCACTACTATTCGGGGTTAAAGTCAGTGACTTCCTGTTTTTTGATGGTTAAACAACAGTTTCATGACATTCCCTTTAGACTCTGAGTGCCTCTGAGTTTACAGTACTTATTGAAATAAACCCATGCATTGAGTACACTTCTGCATTCCTTTTCAATAATAATGTATATAATCAGTGTAAGAGGGTTATAACCTACTTATCAAGGAAAGACTCTTGTTTCCAGGATTTACAAACAGATTGTGCTCAAATCCATTCATATGCAGTTTCAAACATCTGGATTTGTTTGTGCAGATGCAGTTTTCTCTTAAGAATGTACTGTGATTTACTACTAAATCTAAGCAAGTCTTTAATTACATATGACTAATCTGCATAATAAGCTGATTTTGCAGTCAGGAAATTTTCTGACAAAGATAAACTGGTAAAAATGGCTCCAATTGTTGGAGTTAATACTAATACGAAAAAGCAACTGTGGCCATAACCAAAAAGGTTTTAACTTCAGCATTTCTTAAAGTCCTAGCATGCCAAGTTTTCATGGATACTCAAATAACTAGGTTTTACATATAAAATGCCAAATATATCATTTTTATGCCTGAAGTTTTGGTTTCAGAGCAAAAAAAAATGGGTTTATAACAGACGCTTTGACCAGTGAAGCACTTACCTTCTCTTCATAGTGGATGCACGATGCAGCCTCAGGACCAAGATACTTCACCAGACTTGAGAGCACAGCTTCTCTTCTTTCTCCAGCCTGCAAACACAGAGAGAAGCCAGCCTTAGCTTTGTAATGTCGGTGCTTATCATTTAAAAGTAGAGCACCATACTGTTGAAATAATAATGCATATCAGTGATTTTTCGAGCTCAGAAAGGGTTTTTTGGTGAGCAACAGTATGTATGTGTGTAACAAGTAAGTAGAGGAATAAAATAAAGGAATGAATGAATGACATGCAGTGAAGCTTGGATCAGATGGAGCTCTGAATCAAAGTGATAATTTAATGCATCCTGCTGCTGCCTTAGACAAAAAACTGTTAACTAATTTACATTCTGGAAAACATTGAATTCATTTGTTTTATTTTACATTTACTACAGAATTTACTGCATTAATTTGTTTACAGTATTTATGGACTAAATTCTATGTGAAACTATGTGAATTTTTATTGTGCTTTTTATTATTCTACTATTACTTCAGTATTTGAATGTTCTGTGTTTGTATATGATGCAAGAAAAATGTTGTAACAAGGATCATCTTGCAGAACTTAGCAATAGAATTCACAACCCTTGAATGTTTCACATGTTGTTACACTGTAGCCACAAACCTCAATGTATTTTTTAGTTCATAACTGTGATGTGTTTTTGCTTTTCCACAAATTTATATCTGAAAAGTGTGGGTGGATTTGTATTCAGCTGTCCGAGTGAATGTGTTGTAGATCCATCTTTTTTTAAAAGGCATATATGTGTCTCTACACCTAAAGACTGAATTTTTTGCAGATTCTTCTTTGCAAAATAGCTCAAGCTCAATCAGATTGGATGGACAGCGTCTGTGAACATCACTTTTCTTGTCCCAGATTCTCAGTTGACCCTAACTGGGCCATTACACCACATGAATATGCTTTGATCTAAACTTTGCAGCTTTGTCTTCATGTTTAAGCTCATTGTCCTGCATGTTTAAGCTCATTGTCCTGCAGGATGGTTAACCTCCACCCTGGTTTTAAGTCTTTTGTGTTCTAACACAGGTTTTTTCTGTATGTAGCTAAATCTAATGTCCCAACAGCTCCAGCGTTTCTGTCCCTACTGAAGAAGAGTATTTCAATCCAGTTTATTTATATAGCGCCAATTCACAACACATGTCGTCTCAAGGCACTTCACAAAAGTCAGGTACATACATTACAATTAATCCAAATCATTGAACAGTGCAGTCAGATTCTGTTATTTATTCAAATTGGATAAAAAGTTTGTCTATCTAAGGAAACCCAGCAGATTGCATCCAGTCAGTGCTTGACAGCATTCCCTCCTCCGGATGAGCATGTAGAGACAGTGGACAGTCACTGGCGTTGACTTTGCAGCAATCCCTCATACTGAGCATGCATGTAGCGACAGTGGGAGGAAAAACTCCCTTTTTAACAGGAAGAAACTTCCAGCCGAACCAGGCTCAGTGTGAGCGGCCATCTGCCACGACCGACTGGGGGTTAGAGAGAACAGAGCAGAGACACAAAGAGAACAAAGAAGCACTGATCCAGGAGCACTTCTATGGGAAGGAAAAGGTAAATTTAATGGATGTAGCTCTTTAGGTCGTTTCACCTAGAAAGAAGGAACAGATAAACTCTGAGCCAGTTTTCAATGTTAGAGTCTGAAGAGAGCACATTAGAGTTAGTTACAGTAAAAGCTCAGTCAGTAGCTATGTCTAGGAGAGAGAAAGGGTTAAACACTGAAAGACAGGGCATGTGGATCATCGGCAGAGGGTGAGCATTAAGTTGTTGCCAGCAGAAGCTTGGAGGATTCCCTCTCCAGAAAAGGTGTTACAGGTAGACACAGAGTCAGGCCAGGTGTAGCTTCTAGGAAGAGAAAAGAGAGAGAACAAAGTTAAAAGCTGAAATAACAGCAAATAATGCAAAATTGAAGAGTAGTGTGAGAATGTAGCGAAGAGAGTGAAGTGGTCATTATGTCCTCCAGCAGCCTAAGCCTATAGCAGCATAACTACAGAGATAGCTCAGGATGACCTAAGCCACTCTAACTATAAGCTTTATCAAAAAGGAAAGTTTTAAGCCAATGTGTAAAAACGTTCGAGATATGAGTGCTTTTGCTAGTAAAGGTCCAGCTGCAGCTGTATGACAGTTTTAAGCTTGCCTGTATATTTTATGTTTCATCTTATAGTTCTATCCAAAATAGGTTGAAAACAAACTGTAGGCACGACAAGAGCGTGAAATAGAGAAAAGGAGGTAATAACAGAGCAGGAAATAACTCAAATTTACGACAGCAAAAAAAAAAACGAGAAACTGGAAAGGAATAGCGTTTGAACCGCTCAGGAAAACAACGTAAGCAAAACGCATCAAAAGAGAAAAATGAAACTCAAAGGAAAAAGATATGAACAACACAGTGAGAGAAGCAGCGCAGAAAATAGGGACAAATCGGAAGGGGTGGGATGGGCAAACAGACAAATGGAAAACAGAGATAAGGCTACATACACACAGGGCCTGACTGAAGGCTCGTCTTATCGGTCTCTACTGTCTCCCTGCTTATGACCCATTAATTCATCCCAAAGAAAAACAAATAATTATTAAAGATGCCTCTACGCTCTTGGAGAAAGAAAAACAGAACTAGAGAACTAAACCCAGGTACCCCTTGTTTTTTTATTTTTCAACTCAGCCTCTGACGGGGGCATCAGAAGTTCATACGACATTTTAAATTGCATTACAAGTTAATATTTATTGAAATAAAAAAACATAAGAGGGTTACATAATGCTGAAGTGTTAAGCATTTAAGGAACGCTGATTTAAATTGAACATGATTAGATCTTGTTTTGTTAAACGCATGTCACCTCACACCTCATTAAGTGAGCAAAGGATGCAGAAGAAGATGTTAGAAGGGCTCTGCAGTACTGAGTCATAGGCCTGTATATCAAAATAAATCAAAATAAAAATACAATGTTTTCTAGGGGGGAAAGCAGAAATGCTAAACTATAATGCAGTTTACCCTTAAAAAAAACGCTACTCTGCAGGTATTGATATCCCTGGTAACCACAACAAGCTTTATTTACTGGTGGTACCTTCTTTGGAAACACAAAAAACTACACAAAATAGATCTTACATAGGCATTTTTACTTCCTTTCTTAAAGTTAATCAGAGCTTTAATAAATGTTTAATTAGTAATCCAACTTCCTGTTTCCCTGTTAAGGGTTAGAGTTACGAATAGCCTATATATATATATATAATATATATATATATATAATATATATATATATATAATATATATATATATATATATATATGTGTGTGTGTGTTACGGGGCAGCTGGTGCCTATCACCAGCAGTCTATGGGCGAGAGGCGGGGGTACACCCTGGACAGGTCGCCAGTCCATCGCAGGGCAACACACAAACGACCAAGCACACACTCATTCACACACCTAAGGGCAATTTAGAGAGACCAATTAACAGGCATGGCTTTGGACTGTGGGAGGAAGCCGGAGTACCCGGTGAGAACCCTGGCATGCACAGGGAGAACATGCAAACTCCATACACTACAGAAAGACCCCTGGACCTTCTATATATATATATATACACATATATATATCCTCTGCATTTGTGGTTACCACGTTATTATTTCACTGCTCTGCTCAGAGCCAGAGAGGTGCTTTGGCAGAAACCAGTCACCCATTTTTAGAACAATTTGTCTCAGATTTGATTGTTTGATTGCTGAGTTACTGATTATAATTATATAATTACTACTATTTTATTTTCTACTTGATGTTTCAAAAGATAAAAACAACATATTTTAATAGAAGAAGAAGAAAATTACCTTGAAACAAAGATACCGGCGACCGAGTCCAAATCAAGTGTAAAGTCTTTAAGGGGCAAGTCAAAGTCAAGCCACAGGTCTTTCACCCTAACTCAGAGTAAAGTCTCAAATCTCTAAAAACTGAAATAAACATGTTCCCATTAAATCCACAACATCTAGTCCACCTCTCACCCTGCATTGCAGTAGGCTAGGATTTCAAACCTGTACAGTTCGTCCTTAGGCCTAAATTATCACATGAACATTTGATAATAAATATTTAAAAAATGAAAGATAGTTAACAGTTGTCTTTTAATCATTTAACATTTTTACCATCCAAAAATCTGCTAAAGGATAATTTATATTGTTTTGAAAGTTGTTCAAATGTATTATTATAATTATGACACAAAAGTATTAAGTAACAGAAAGAGAGTTAAATTACTCAATGAACATAACAGAAAGTGCTTTTATTTTGACATTTTCAGCCAGAAGTGTCTTTGAAATGTCGCTGCTATCTTAACAGCGAGATAACGTTTATTTCATTTTCAAACAATCCAAAATCATTTAATACAGCGTTCATTTGGAAAGACATTAATGTAGTCATTATTATGAAGCATCATCATTATGAGCCATTAACAACCCATAATTCACGAGTCACTGTTTTACTGTGAAAGCTCATGCTTTCACAGTAAAACATTTGCCGCAGCTGTCATCTGTAGCTCACATACCAGCTTCTTTTCACTCTTCATTACGAAATAAAAACTGCTGCTAATACTCGAATCTCAGACCAGGAGTCCAAGTCAAGTCTCAAGTCTTTAGGGCACAAGTCTGTTGACTCTTTTTAGCGATTTAGGTGCTACTCGAGTCAGAATCTCAAACTCAAGTTGCCATACAGGATATGTTGTATAAGAATGACATCAAAACACCTCTGAATTACCATTGTAATTTGTTCTGATTTGGTTAAAGTTAACACCAGATAGGGTTTTTTTTAACTCCACCAGAGCGACCAATATTCAGCAATCTAAAACTCCAATAGCAAGAATTAACCTAGGGCATGATAGTCCAAATGAAAAATTACATATCCTATAAACAACTGCTTTATATTGAAACGGCATATACTGTGCATAATTTAACCATTATGCCCACTCACATCACATGCTACCACATTTTCCCTGTGTTTAGAAGTGGAGCTGCAAGCGACGGTTAATTATTAAGGACCTTTTGCTGCTCGTCTCTGCAGGGTGACAGCTACTACAGCTGCAGAGCTTTGGAGCAAGTCAGGGAAACAACCTAAATTGTAAACCAACTCCAGAGACAATAAAGGACTTAGTTTTCTTCTTCAGTGAGATAAAAAAAAAAATAAAAAAGCAAAAGAATGATTTTCATGTAGGCTGTGTGTGCAAAGAGGGTACTGGTGAAAATTTACAAGACTCACAGCTGTTTGAAAATTTAAGTTTGTACTTATCCAAAAATCAAAGCTGATAGAACAATTCCCAGGTTATTAACCACACTTGCAAAATATGCTTTTCATTTTCAGCCATCAGATTTGCAATGACTTTCTCTTCATCTATTACAACACATTTGAAAATCCTGTAGCTATAATCACAATTATCTTTAATTCAATTCAGTTAACCTTCAAAGTACCAATATTGCATCAATACACTTTAAAAGACAAGCAGAAACAAATAAATTTATATCAATCCAATTCATTCCAATACATCAAAACCTATTGTAAGATTTATATCTAACTATGTTTAATCCAGTTCAGTATAACTTATAATACAATCAGATTCAACTAGTATAAAAGATCAGTGGCAGCAATAGCTACATCTGTGACTTCATGAGGCAAGGCTAAACACAGGCACACTGAGCCAGGAATACGTTTTGTGAGGAAAAATAGTTAATCACACTAATAGTTAAACCAATGGCTTCATCCGGGAAAGACAGAGAGCTAAATACAAAAGCACTTAGCAAGGAATACTTTCTATAGACAAAAAAAAAAACAATGAATATGCAGATAATGGAAAGTAATATCTCCAGTAGTGGCTCCATCCAGGAAAGATACATAACCAAACACAAAAGCACTAAGCTAGGTGTACTTTCTGGTGAATTGAGAAACACAGTACACAATTTACAGACAGAAAAAGTTCTGTGAAAGGCACCATCTCAGAGAGGGACCCTGCTAAACAAAACAAAAATACACACAGTCAGTAGCAGCAATAGCTTCATCACTTGCTTCATTCAGGAAAACGACAAAGCTAAACACAAAAAAAACTGAATCAGGTATACTTTCTACTTTGAAAGAAACATTATACAAAAGTTAATGGTAACAATAATCCAATCTTTGGCTTTATCTAGGGAAGAGAGCCAGCTAAACAGGAAAACTGAGCTGGAAGTACTTTGTATGACAAGAAAACAAATATTGTACACAGAGGTAATGGCAGCACTATCTCCATCAAGGACCTTAATATAACTTTTATTTCACTTCGCATCAGGAGCAAACACAAAGCCTCATCGTCATTTTCCAGCCAATTAACACATAATGAACTAAAAGCACCAGATGTCCATTGCAAAGGGCACTCAGACATAAATGCCCTCCACACTGTTTTTGTTTTGGACCACTTAAAAATGCCTTTATCTCCTATATTTTATGAAGTAATAGCCATTGTGAGCTGGCAGCACCTTCCCCCCTCCATCCACCTCAGTCCTGGATGCAATTTTCTTAATGCTGCACTCAAGTGATATTGCTATTATGACAAGACACACTATTCTGCCTCTGTCTCCACACACAATGAAAATCTGCACAAACCCTCAACATGCAGTCAAAATTGAATAAACCACTCTGTAATGCTAATGTAGCCTGTTTTTTAAAGGTAAAAGCAAAAGAAATGAATGTTTGAAAACATTTTAGTTTTCATGACCTGTTATCCCTGCCTAGTATTTAAGTCTTTTATCCCCACTCTGAATACATATCACTTTGCTTATTTTCCATTAGCATGCACCATGACTTCACATGAGATCATACTGAATTGAGATCAAATATCAAACAAGTCTAAAGAGCAACTGCTTAATGCAGGATGAGAACTCTGATTAGATAAACACAGGTTTATAATAACCTGATTTGAATGGTCTCAGCACGTATTCCCTTTACCTCTTTCGTACTCCAAAGAGTAGCCTGCTGGCCAGAAATAAAGCCCACCAGAGCCGGGCTCCCACGTGGGCTGGTGGCGTCAAAGGTGACACAGAATGGACAGTGGGTGGAAGACCCTGCCACGATTTCCCCGGAGAAGCCCTTCTCTTTCCAAAAAGCCTGCAGGAAAACAGAGACATTCCAGCTCCATCAGCCATAAGTTATGATGCACGGTTAACGTTAAATTCAAGTAAACATTAAAAACCAAATGACTTTTTGAGAACAAAAATAATAAAAACTAGATTTGATTTTCAGCAGAAGAACATTAAGTAAATTTGCTGAATTGTTTTAATCCGACAGTGTGGGGGCCAGATTTTGATGGGTAATTTTTCTGGTAATTCGTACTGGTTTGTTTTATTTATTGCAATTTCTGCTGTATTTACTGCAGTTTTTTGTTTTCCAAAGGTGTTAAACAATAATCGTTTCTTTTCCTCTGTTGATTAGGAAGTTATGGTTCAGACAATGATCTTACTAAAAGGGGCCAGGGGCCACAAGTCAGTGACTGCTTGTGTAGTCACTACATTTCTAACCTATTCATTGTTGTTTTCTAATAACTGTAATGCCACCAAATTCTCCCAACTGAGCTGTGGGTCTCTGCTGCTCCTCCACAAATACCAAAGCCCCCTGGGCTGCTTCTTTGATTAATTATCTCGCTGCCCAGCATGTTCGTTTACGTGGACAGCCATATCTTGATAGGTTTGCAGTTTGCAGTTGTGCTATACATTGTCAAATGGTGGACTGAACAGTGCTCTGTAAAATTTTCAAAGTGTTGAATATTGTGTGTTGGTCTATCACATAAAATCCCTATAAAAACATTGTAACATGACAGAAAGTTCAAAAGGTTTGAACAGTTTTGCAAGGTGCCCTAGCTGGTATAATAATAAATCCATCACTGAATACACCTTGTGACTTTGTGTTTTTTAGAAATTACAATAAACACACAGCAGCATCAAAATGTCATGTTTTCCAATGAGTGACTTGTACTCATACTTATTCCTTGGTTAATTTTGTGAACAAAATATGTTTCTGAATTCAGAAGCGTTGATGGAGTCAGGCAATCTCACGCTGGAATAACACATGCATGACAAGAGGGTGTTTATTTTTTGTTTGGCTGGGATGTTGGCAGCTGTAACAGATTTATTCCCCATATTTATATGAAACCACACAGGAAATCAGGACAGGGTTTACCCTGGAATTGCAAAAAAGAGCAAACAAAACCAGTGATCATGGAGCTCTGTAAGCAGAGTATCCTCAGTTGTTTATACAATTCTGAACTTTGAAATTTTTTTTATAAAAATAACACGAAATTGAAGATTTCAAAATTTTCCTTTCTGCCTTGAAACAAAAGAAAAATAGCAGATAGAGATAGAGAGTGATCCCAATCATTTTGTGGCTGCACATGTGGTGTGGCACAGAACCTACCTCTGCTCATCCCAGTTCCTTAAAAACCCTGCCCATCTGAACTCAACCATGCTAAGTTTCTGGAGAAAATGGTACTGAATATCCCTCTCCCAGTCATCAGACCACAGTAGGACTTTTACCAATTTGCATATGGGGATGAAAGGAGGATGTAGGATGCAGTGGTTGGCTTTCTTCATACCGTTATTCAACATGTGGACACTACAGGACACTTTGCTAGGGTGAACTTCAAAGATTAAATTTCTGCTTTTAATACAATTCCACAACATCTGGTAACCAGTGAACTTCACAGTCTCCATATCTCATCTCCTCTCATCAACTTCATACACAATTTTCTCAGCGACAGACCTCAGGCTGTCAGATTCAGCTCTACCACATCTCCTTTCATCATCATCAATACAGGTGCACCACAAGGCTGCGTTCTAAGTCCCTTCCTGCACACACTATACACAAACAACTGCCTTAGCCCATATCCAGGTACTTCAAATATTAAGATGACAGCACCATATTTGCTCTGCTCTCAGACCAGGACTCAGTCACAGCCCGTAAAGACTGTAGCCTCGCCTAGTAATGGTTAAAGAAATTATGCCCTCTTTCAGTTCTAGGGTTTTACATTTCAGGACAATAAAAAAAATTTATCTTCTTTACCAGATTTTAATGCATTTATATTTAACCTTAAGTGCCTGCTGTTTCCATATGATTGGGGGGGGCGGGATTGCAGCCATGTGCCGATAGTCAAAAAGACTATATTAATCTCTCCTCATCAGTTTGACCACCTATACAAATGCAGGGGTTTTGGTAGGTTGCTGGACTGGAGCATATAGATGTGTTAACACAATACCACAAAAGAAAGACATCCAGCAATGGCATTGGTGCAAATGAATCTGTATAGGGTTTGAATACTATTTCAAAACAATTTAAAATGTATTGTTGGACAGGAAAAAAGATTGTTTACAAGTGGGAAACATTTAACATGTCTGCAAATCTTTTCAGAAGTAGACATCAAAGCATATTCCCTTCAAACTGCAAAGCTGCATCTGAATGAATTATCAGGCTTCTAGAACAATATGTACAAGATGGGACCAAGACAGAGATGTTTGGCCCTACACAGCATCAAGTTTGGAGGATCCAAGCTTTTGAGGTCAGCGCAAAAACCCTCATACCAAGTCTGCAAGCACAATGGTGGATGATCGATGCTTTGGGATATCACTTTGCCTTTCACTTATTGAGTGAACCATGAACCCCTCTGTATACTGAAGTATTCTAGAGTCAGATGTGAAGCCATCTGTCCAACAGATGAAGCTTGACCTAAACTGGGTTGTTAACAAGACAATGATCCCAAATACAACTTTAAATCAACAAAAGAATGGCAGAAAAGAAAAGACTTGACGACCCAGTCAAAGTCCAGACATTACTCTGATTGAGAAACTTCTGGTGGGCCCTTAAGACAGTTGTGCAGCAACAAATCTTTGCGAACCATAACTATTCAGACTAACCAGAACTAATGATAAATTACCTTTTTTTTCATAGCTTTTCAACTTCATCCTATTAAATGATGACAGTTTTGGATCTGTTGTGTCTTCCTGAATACTTGATTTTTATTATGTCCCTTCATGTAGAACCTTAAATTTGAGTAAGTGTGTACTTTCTATTTATGAGGACTGTGAACTGGGAAAACTGCTTTGCTGTCAGATGTCTGAGAATTAATAATCTTAGCTTGATGGTAATCTTCTGAAATCTGAAAAAAAGTCAAAACAGAAAAAAGAAAAAAAAAACTCAAATGGTGAAGAACGGTAAAAAACTGTGATCACGCAGCCGGATTTGATTTTGAACAGGCTTCATTTTGTGTCATGAGCAACAGATAGAAACAAGTTCCCCAGCAGAAAACTGAGTTTCAGACATCTTCAGACATCCAAAATGAATCTTCTTAGAACAGTGAACTAATAATAATTTAACATTTCCACTCGTGTTGTCGGGTGTTATAACCCACACCAGTCATTACACTGTCCCCCAGGCTCAACAAACAGTTTTTTAATCTGTTTGGTTACCCTTTTTGCCTTGGGAAACACATGATCCAAATGTATTCAATGATGTTCTTGATGGCAACGTTAGCTAACTCCTTAACTATGTTGGGGTCTTGTTTAAAAGTTGTGTTCATTCAATTTGTGGTAGCATTAACATTTTAAAAGGTATCTTACATGTCGTTTGTGTAAAAATATTGTCAGTAACATTAGTAATGGGATTACAGCTTTTGTTACTCCTGTGAATTCCTTAACTTTTCTCTGCTATTGTTTAATTATTTACATTTTTCATGTAGCCTACTAGAGTAGGGGTGTTGAAAGTCAGTCCTCGCAAGGTCATGACTCTTTCATGCTTTAACACACCTGATTTAGATCATTCCAGCTCAGCAAAAGCCTGTTAATCAACCAACGCTGTTGTTTGTTGGATTTGATAGCTTACACCTTCTAATATTAGTTTTAGTGCTGTTGTTCTCATGCATTAGGAAACTTAGCACATTGTTGGTGCAATGATTTTGAATAGACTTCTTTTTTTTTGGACTTTGTTTATATTTATCGAGGGCAAGTAAAGTAATGGAATCTTGTATGGCTTGTATGGCTCCACAGCCTGCAGGTAGGCGGGGTGTGAAGTGCCTCATTTGCATTTAAAGAGACCGCAGCAACACGAGGCGGTCAAAAAGGAAGCTTAAAAATGAGTAAAATGAACACCTAAGGAGCTACAATAACGACAAATTCAAACCATAGCACTGCCGTTCCACTTTATACAGACCATGTCTGAATGATTTAAATAGGAAAAGGAAGGATTTAAAAGCATGATATGTCCCTTTAATCTATCCCAAACAAAAAAAACGCTAATCTTTAGCCATTGTTACAGAACGGTTACAGAGAACACCAGAATCTGGTACCATATTCCAAAGGCGGTGCAACACTATGGCAGAATAGAGGCGATGGGAGGAACCTGCTAGAAGTAAGTTGACATGAAACAACAGGACTGAGTTGCAAAGAACCAAAAGGTCTTTATAACACGACTGATGAGGCTGATCCAGATGAGTGGCAGCCCTCTGAGCTGTTTGGGGGCGGGATGGTGTCAACCTGTCAGCTTAATTAGTCACTGTGTTTTTCTGAAAGGATCATGTCTACATCTTTCAGCAGACCCAGCAAATGTTGAACAAATGTCTCATGAAAAAATAAAAATTTGGCTCCCTTGCATATGCTATTTGTAGCCTGCTGGCAACTTCATGTAATAATGAGAGCCGTAAATGTACCAACAAGAAAGGCTTTTGGGCAGAACAAACTGTTTTGAGTTGGAACCAAATACCACATCACATCATATTATTTAGGCCTTATTACATTCCAGTTAGAATTATATAAACATCTGCATTTTTGCCAGTTATGAGAGTGCATTTGCTTTGGCACACAGTAGAGGCCCTTTTTACACACGAGTTCAGAATCAAATTTTTCTTGGCTTTTGACTTTTGACACATTGATAGGCTAACTTCCTTTTAATATAGTCCTATCATCAACACAAGCAAAGCTGTGAAAAAGTCCAGTTTACATCACTACTCTTCAAATTAGGAGACTGTTTTAAAAGGGGACAGATGTGCTCATATTCTTTTATGTAGAAATAGTCCCCTCCACAGTAAAGTCTGTATTCATCATTACTTTGCAGCCTCATAGGCTGTAAAAAACGTTGTTAAGGATGAACCTTAAGCTCAAGGAACATCTTTTTTGGATCAATGAGAACTTCAAGTTGAGAGGTTCAGCAACACCAAAAAGGCTTCAGGAATGTCCAAGAATGTCCAGTCAACATCAAATTTCCGCCTGGGAGAGAATCATGGTACGACCAGTGCAGAGCTTGCTCAACACTGCCAACAGTTTCCAGTGAGCACCAAGACCCTTTTCTTTGGAAAGAGAAATGTACTGCTATCAGTACAGAGCTCTACCAACTATGGCAGCATGTGGGTGTGAGCGCATTTGCATACAAAACAAGAGCAGCAAAGAAGGACCTTTGTCAAAGAAACTACACAGTAAAATCCTCGGGGTCAAATAAGCAGTGTCAGAGCATGTTAACTCTGTAAGAGTCAATTCAACAACAGTGAGTGTAAAATGTCTCCTTATGTTCTGCAGTGTTGGTGTAAATATTCAGAGTTAGAATAGGTTTTGTAAAAATAACTCTTTACATTGTAATTCATCAAGTGTCAAAGAAAATGCACTCTGTCGGAGTTAATACAACACCATAACTCAGTGTTAATGGAAATTCTTGAAACTGAGTGTTAAAAAGTACTCTGAAAAGCTCCGCCTCCTTCCACCTCGTGCCAGACTGACCAGAATTTTCTCAGCGCCATTTTCAACTTCTCCGCCTTGCTGAAAAGTCTTGGTAAGTTTTTCTCAATTTTCAATTATTTTCCAAATTTTCACTGTCCTTATAGTTAAAGCAGCATAATAAAACAACATGGTGTTCAGAAGGAACTTGTTTCTATGAGAAAAAAAAAATTGCTTTTCACGAATGTATGTAAGGCAGTTGTTAGCTAGCTTAAACCTGAAAAATGTTATCCTATTTAGCATTAAATAAAAATGGCATTTTAGACATAATGCTGCATTAACTGGTCACTACGCTTCTTAACATTGATAGGAACCTATAAAATACTTGGGGACTAATTTGGGGGATTGACTTCATGCACCTGGCTGGAGCACCAAACCAAGTTGTAATGCGCAAACCCTGGGTTACGTTTTTAATTTGCCTTGGGGGAAACTCCTTCGGCGGGAGCTGAGCGCAACGCAGTTCCTCTGAAACAGCAGTATCGTTGTTATTACTTAATTAAATCTTAGCTATTTCACCTTTTAAGTGTATTTTATAAAAGTTAAGCTTATTTCTACTGGACATTTTTCAACGAACGTGAAATAATCCTCAAGCAATAAGCAACTACATGACTGGCCGTTCCTTTAAAGTAATTTAGGAAAAATAATGTCTGCTTTGGTTACGGTAATTACCCAACATTTTCTGCCCTGTCACTGCTAAACGCATTCTTTTCTGAAGCGCATTGTAAAAATAACGCAAGACTGGTAGTTATATCATACAAATACAGTATGATTTCTTTCATGAAAAGCTATAAAGCACAGTGTTAAGAGACAAGGCGCAATATGTAAAGTGTCCAAATAATTAGTCATATAATAATTCATACATATGGAGACCAAAATTAAGGTAGTCTATAATTATACTTGTAAAACTGATTTAAGAAACGTTTTACTTTAAACATCCAGTGTTTGTTCATGATACATTTATCTTTCTCATTGTATAAATATTTTTATAATACACATTGCACCGTTTGGTTCTGATAGATTCCTTATGCTACATTTTTATTAAATGTCTACCTAAACAGAGATTCTAGTCGTGAGGGTTGTGCAAGACGTTGTGGCCTTCATATATCCAATCATCAGTCATATTTCTGCGTACACCTGTCATAAGCAGGAAAGTCTGTTGCTATCTGCTGGTAATTTGGTAAGGGTAATTCGCTCCAAAATGTATATAAAAAACATATTTTTTTTGTATAAGGTTTTCTCTTTGCCTTGTTTATTGTGGTATAACGATTATAGGTTTTATTTTAGACTGTTAGGTTAAAGATCAAAATAATTTACATTTGTTTATTTAACTCAAAATTCCCATTTGATTTTTTTTTTTTTGTAGAAAACATCTTGCTTATTAAAACAAAAATTGATACGGAACAGAAGTATGTGAAGATCAGTGAACCAAGCCTGGAAGAATTCTTGAATGCTGGTAAGCAATGATTGTGAATGAAAGACTGTTGCAAAAATAAAAGAACATAATTTTGGTTTAAGATGTTTAGATGTATGTCAGTTCTGCTCTTTACAGTCTGCATCTTGAGTGAACCCAAATAGAAGTCAGCAATACATTTATCTGTACAAACACAAAGAGCCTTTTTCCATATTTCTGTACAAAAACTGTTTTATAATAAAAATTGAAATGGGTTGAGTTGAATGTTGATTCTCAACAAACCATTCTGGGTTCTATTCACCACTTTCTTGTTTTGGTAACTGATGTGTAAATCCTAAATTTGAAATATTTCAGTGATAATTTAAATATGTTGTTTTCTCTCTAGCTTTCATGAAGTTCTCCATTCCACCTGTCGTTGAGGGCATCACAGTGTTTGATGACACGGGAACTGAGGTGGATGCAGAAATATTTGAGGAACTAGTGCGAACGCCCAGTACAGGCATATTGACCATCACATTTGGCAATGGTAAGGTTGATTTTTCTTCATTCCAAGTTCCTTCTGAATGTTCCTTTGCATTTTGACTATTACCAAAGTACTATGAAACTTTGGGCTGACAACCAGTGCAAAGCATTTCACTTATTAATTTTTTATACTTTTTTCTGGTGACTTCTAGCTTCTAAGGAGAGAACTTTGTCCAGCTGTTCTGAGGGGTCAACATCAGCTCACTGGAACCTGGAAACATCATTTTCTCCCACCTCAGTGTATCAAACTGCAACAAATTCAGCACCAGAATATTCACATTGTATAACTCTGATGATACAGTCATCCTTGACCTTGCAGCTTGCAGCTCTGTTAATCCCATTCACAATGAGAATGACAGTCCTCTCAGTAAACGGCAGAAAATAAAATGGATGGAAAAATTTTCAAAGAGGTCTCTTTTTTTCCCCAGATGAAAAAATTAAAAAAATGAAAAGTGTTTTGGGTGTCATCCTTAATATGCAAAAAAATACAATTTTTTTGTCTGTCAACAGTTGGGTTGAATCAGCACAGATCAAGAAAACCAGGGGAGATCAGATTTTAAGGAATATAGCAGACAAAAACCCTGACAGACAGCTCACGGTCGAAGCTAGTTAACATTTGCTGCAGACATGACTGAAATTCATGGATAAATGCATTTTTTTGAAGCACTTTACTACTTTTTAAATAATGTTTTTAAAGTTATTGTCAGACATTAAATATTTTACTTGGCTCCTTTAGGACAGCACCCCCCAGACACGTGAGAGAGATGTATGCTTAAGACATAATTGAAATGTTCCAAAAACCTGCGTGATCATATTCCAAAAAGGAAAATTTTAAGTATTCTTTCCAATTTGAACCATACTAGTTGTTTTAAAATTTTAAATACTAAAAATAATTTTTAAGCTATTTTAAAGGAACATTTTATGATGGTGAAAGTGGCAGTGGCTACTTAGGATGGAGGCTTAAAACCCATCCAGAGGAAGAGCACCTTATCAGAGGGCAGAAGATCATCCTGTCAGCTAATGGGGGGTGGACCAACAGCCACGACAAGATTCTTCATTTAACCCGAGGGACCCTAAGGAAGAGCAATGTAAGGAGGCCATTTTCCTTCATGAAAATTCTTCTGATGAGGCCGCTATCAAAACAAAATGAAAATGACGTTTGATTACGTCGCAAAAGGGGCCCGGATGAAAAAAGATCATTCGATGTCTTGACTGAATTTCCCCGCTTCAGAGATGTCAAAGGCTTGGTAAATCAGCATTTTACACAAGAACTTTGTTTTACAATTTGTGTTTAAATTAGTGAATTGAAGTTTTTCCTGAGAGGAAACCTTCTTAATACAGATAAACAACTCATTTTGGGCAATTTCCACAATATTTACTTTTGATGCTTTACCCAAGTATGTTCAGTCACAATCCAAACCTAATGGAAAAAAAAAAAATCAAAGAGTTTTGCTTATGATCACAAAATCCATTAAAAAATTAGGTCCATTAGGAGCATCGCATTTAAATTAATAACCTCTTTGAAGAGTCTTAACATACATTCCCCTGAAATAAAGGCCTGAGATCCTTTTGGCTTTTATGTCACAATAGCTCTTTTCCATAAGTTTAGATTCATCAAGACTTCATTCTGTTTTTGGAGAAGATGCAGCTTCCAAGTTTTTTAGAGGGGTTTAGTGATATAATAATATATATATATATATATATATATATATATATTATAAACACCTGTCCCTTTTAGTGGGGGAGGTTTCATGGCTAAATTGGACCAGCCTGGTAGCCAGTCTTCATTGATTGCACATTGCACCAGTAAGAGCAGATGTGAAGGTTTTAAATTTACAAAAATATTGAAATGCACACAACATTATGGGTGACATACCAGAGTTCAAAAGAGGACAAATTTTTTGGTGCACGTCTGCTGGCGCATCTGTGACCAAGACAGCACGTCTTTGGAGGTATCAAGAGCCACGGATCCCAGGGTATTTTAGCATACCACCAAAAAGGACGAACCACATCCAAAGGATTAACTGTAGACGCAAGAGGAAGCTGTCTGAAAAGGGGTGTTCGGTGCTAACCCGGATTGTATCCCAAAAAAAATAAAACCACGGGGCCCAAATCACGGGGAAATTAAATGTGCACCTCAACTCTCCTTTTTCCACCAGAACTTTTCCGTCGGGAGCTCCACAGGGTCAAATACACGGGCCGGCTGCTATAGCCAAACCTTTGGTCACTCATGCCAATGCCAAACGTCGTTTCAATGGGGCAAAGGAGCGCAAATCTTTGGGGTTGGACAATGTGAAACATGTATTGTTCTCTGATGAGTCACCTTTATGTTTTTTCCCCCCTCCGGGAGAGTTTCGGTGTGGAGATCCCCAAAAAACGTACCCCCCAGACTGTTGCATGCCCAGAGTGAAGCATGGGGGGGGATCAGTGATGGTTTGGCTGCCATATCATGGCATTCCCCTTTGGGCCCAATACTGTGCTAGATGGGCGCGTCACTGCCCAAGGACTACCGAACCATTCTTGAGAACCATGTGCATCCAAAGGGTTTAAACATTGTATTCCTGAAGGCGGTGCCTGTATCAGGATGACAATGCACCAATACACACAGCAAGACTGGTGAAAAAATTTGGTTTTGATGACATGAATTTTAATTGAAAATCTCCCCGGCCTCAAAAGTCACAAGATCTAAATATTATTGAGCCACTTTTTGGGGTTTTTGGAGGAGCGAGTCAGGAAACGTTTTTCCCCCCACCAGTATCACGTAGTGACATGGCCCTATCCTGCAAGAAGAATGGCTTAAAAAACCCTTACCACTGTGCAGGACTTGTATATGTCATTCCCAAAACGAACTGACGCTGTATTTGGCCGCAAAAGGAGGCCCTACACCATACTAAAAAGTAAAAAACCCGTGTTTCAGTTTATGTCCAACCCCTGTATTATATTATATATATATATAATATATATATTTTTAAATCTTCATCAAATTTGCCCATTTATTATTTTTTTTTCCATGTTTTTTACGTAAAAAAAAACATTTGCTTTGTATTGGGAATACTTTTGTCTTTATTTTACATAATTTGTCAACATGGTAGTGTATGGTTTGCAGTGAATATTTTCAGTATGTTTTTATTATTATATGATGATCAATATACTTTTTTTCCTCAGTGTTTTCTGTGCTCTCTAATAGAATGCCTTTTTTACTTTAGGTGGCTGATTGTTTTCAAGCAGAAAGTTATCCAGCAGAGCAAGAGTCTCCCTTCTTCAACTGACCTTGAAGAACTAATCTACTGTGCTGAAGGAGCTCCAAGTGAGGAGGAACTGGAGGAGACCCTTACCTCTGGTAGTTTAAATTATGCCCTGTATGACTTAAACTTTTTTCTTTAAAAATTATTGATAGTAACTGGTGAAATTTTTAATTTCATTTCAAGTTTCGACTTTAAAGTAATATCCTTCTGATAGTTGCGAGTTTTTTCTTTATTTTTATGTTGTGTTATTTCTGTTCCCATAGGCAGGGACAGTGATCTGGCTTCCATCATTCTCCTGCTCCACCTGATTCCTGTCAGGGCTGTAAAAGACCTGGCAAAGTTTCGGCATCCCAGGCTGAGAAGCACCTTGTGGTCTTCCAAAAGGTTTGTTCCTTATGTTAATTTTTGCAACAACTATCATCTGTTCTCTTTCTCCTCTTTTTCTATGATTCTTTGTATATCTTAAATTGAATCTGTTTCAAAAAATGGGACACCAATTTTATTCCTTTTACTGCCATGTATTCTTATGTGTGGGGGGCAGACAGTGTTGGTTAGATGTTGATTTGAGCTTTGATGGGGAAAGCTTCTAGCAGTTAGTTTTGAAAGAATTTTTGAAATCCTACTTATTTTCCTTTTTTACTTCATATTTTTCAGAGTGGAACAAGCATCCAGGAACACGTTGATGCCATCAACTCCACGATGCAGCCCAATCTTCTTGCTGTTGGGATGAAGAGGAACACCCTCCACGACTTCTTCATTGTTCTGGACAAGCAGGTCATACCATGCAAGTCAACCAGCTCACTTGGAGCGTTTGATGAACTTTTTAAGGCTCACTTTGTATTTGGAACTGTTTATAATCAGATGCTCCACAACATGTATGTTTTCATACAAACAACCATCTACAACATAGATGTTGACAAAGTTCAGGAGACTCCACGTGTTGCAGAGATATGAGCTAGGCTACTTAACTAAGCAGTGAATGAATCAGCGACAAGATTGCCCATCAGTGTAATTAGTTTCTTTTGGTGGAATATTTTTTCAGTTTCTTTTTTGATACTATTTTCATAATAATCTATATCACTCAGTATATTTTGATATGGGAATGATATTTTTTGTTTGTCAAAGACATTTTGTCAGTACCAACATGCTCATTAGGCATATGCGATTGAGTCATGGTTTCTGTCCTGGTAAGTCCCTTCGCTTAAAATGTGCTCAAAGAGGTTGTTGCCATATTTTTGGCACCTTTTCAGGATTCAGGAAACATTTAAACTCAAAACATGCTGGGCATGAATCTGAAACTGATGACCGTGTGGCCAGTGGTTCTGTTGCAGATAATACCCCACCTCAAGATTTTGTAGAGTCAGCTAGTAGTTCTCAAGTCTTTACTGTAGCAAACAGCTGTACTTAGGATATATGTGCATCAGCTATTGCACAGCTTCAGGTTGCTGGTGTTAGCCAGTGTACATTAAATAATTTTGTGTCATCCATGGAGGAAATAGAATTGGACATACAGAGTCAAGCTAAAGATGCAGCTTTGAAATGTTTATCTTCTCAGGATACTTGTGTCAGAGCTAAAATTGAACAAAGCTTTGAAAATCTGGATAATCCTTTTACCCCAGTCAATAATGAATCAAAATGAAATGAATATTTTAAACAGAAGTGGAAAACTGTTGAACCAGTTGAAAAGGTTCTTGGTGTCCGGTTAGAAAATCGAAGAAATAGATGTACTGGAACCCACGATCAAGTTGTCATTACTGACAAATTTGCTTATGTTCCCATTCTAAATACATTACAGTCTATTCTTACAAATCCAAATCTTACACATATGTTTTCATCTGACTATATTTCCAAAGATGGTTTGTATTTAGATTCAAAATATGGTCTATATTTGAAGAACCATCCCCTTTTTCAAATGAGAAGTTTGAATTGCAAATTCAGTTATTTTATGATGACTTTGAGACTGCTAATCCACTAGGATCCAAAAAAGGTATACATAAAATTGGGGGGAATATATTTTACACTGGGAAATTTTCCCCCCAAAAAATTTTAAATTTATTCTTTAGTAAATATACATTTATGTGCACTTTTTCACACCCAGGACAATTAAAAACTTATGGGTTTGAAAATATACTTGAACCAATCATTAACGATTTGAAGTGCTTGAAACTGATGGGATTAAAAGTCCCCATATTTAAAAGTCCTGTTCACGGTACTATTGTGCAAGTAACTGGGGGAATCTTGGTCTACACGGATTGTTTGGGTTTGTGGAAATCATTCAGTGCTCGTTATTGCTGTTGCTTTTGTGTGCTAGAGAAGGCAGACTTTCAAAACTCTGTTTAACGAAGATGAAGAAAGTTTCATATTGCGAACAAGAAACATGCATGATGAACATTGTCATACCTTTTCAAAATAAATCCAAATCTACCACATTTATATGGAGTAAAACGTTCAAGTCCCTTGAATTCGTTGTTGTATTTTCACACTGCTGATAACTTTTCTGTTGATATCATGCATGACATATTAGAAGGAGTTGGCCAGTTTGAAGTAAAGCTTGTCTTGGAATATATTTTGGAGAACTTTTTGACAGCCAAAGAGCTGGCTGGACAAATAGAGTCCTTTAATTATGGTTACAATGAAAGAAGAAATCGCCCATCTGCAGTTAAGTTCTGTGATGGAAGTAATGACTTGGGTCTGAATGCCATACAGTCTTGGTGCTTGTTACAGAATATGCCGTTGATATTTGGAGATAAAATGCAGAAAGATGATGAGTACTGGCACCTCTTAATTTTGCTGCTCCACATTGTAAATATCGTATTTTCACCTTACATAACTGAGGGTATGACCATCTTTCTGAAACACGTTATTATTGAGCATCATAAGATTTTTAAGCGCCTGTTTCCTGACAGAAATCTCTTGCCTAAGCATCATTTCATGACCCATTATCCTCGATGTATAAGAAATATTGGTCCAATTCTCCATGTTTGGTGTATGCGCTATGAAGCAAAGCATAACTTTTTCAAGGCTCAACTTAAGAGTTATAAACATATCACTAAGACATTGGCTAAAAAGCACCAAAGATACATGGCTTTGCAATAGGAATCTTTCAGCCAGTGCAGATTAACTACTGGTCCAGGAAAGATTGTGCAGCTTGAAGAGCTGAACGAAGGTGCTGAAATTGCTGGTATTGAAATATCTGACAGTGTTCTCTCTGGCAAATGGGTGAAGCATTATGGCACAGAGTATCGCCCAGACTTAAAAGTATGTGTAGAAGTATCTTATGAGATGCCAGTATTCTGTAAAGTAAAAACTGTTATTGCGAAAGATGAAAAAGTTATTCTTGTTGGTTCAGGTGTAGAAACCATCTGTTTTGATGAACACTACAATGCATTTAAGATTTTGTTGAAACCCTCCCAAGGTGTTTGATGTTCAAGAGTTGCTTTACTTCAAACCACTAGATGTGCAGATGTCATATGGTGCACAAGATTCCTCTCTTTTCATTGTTCCATATTGTCATTTATTGCAAACTTGATCAGTCATTTTAGTAATTTAGTCATTAGATTTAAAGATTTTAATTACTGTTGTCAAAATTGAAGATGGAGTTTTTCAAATGTAGCATGGCAACCCAAGAGGCAATATAGGTCACAGCAAGATAACCAATTAATGTACCTACTTTACGTTAATTTTATTTTTAAAACCCAGCAACGTTTGAAAATTTATTTGGTGTTAGTCACTTTTTGTGGCTATCTTTTCAAGATGATCTTGCACCTTAATGTATTTCACCTCTGAATGTTATAATTGTAAGATGTGATAACTCCAAAAGATTGGTGGTTGCAGTTGATTATTGAATGTTTGGGGACTATCTGTTATCTGAAAGAACACAAAAATTGCTTACTTTGTTAAAAATGCAACTAATGTTGTCAAGTTCTTCTTCAAAGTAATAAAGTTGTATAGCTAAAAATGCTGAAGCCTAAGTGCAATTTATTTTTGTATGAAACTTAAATTGATTAGGCGAGGAAGATTAATGTTTTGGTTTTTTTGTCCTCCTATATTTTTGCAAATTTTTGGCAATATATTGGTAAAATATATTAATAGGTTTATAATAAAACCATATATAATTGAGTAATTTATTTTGACACTGGATTAGTTGCAGACTATCATTGTTTTGAGTAAAATTTAATTAACAGCGAGTGTTACATAGATTTTACACTTGAGAATAAAAAATGTTGGAGATTATTTAGAATAACACTTAAAAAGTAGCAGTGTCATATTTAAATAACACTATGAGTGTTGTTTATCTTACAGAGTAAAAGTATATTAACAATTGTGAGTGTTAAATTACTTTTACTCTATAACTCAATTTAACTCTAATCAGTGTAAAATCAACTCTGAAAACTTAACACTGAGAGCAGTGATGAACTGATTACACCAAGCAAAGAGGCTCAAAGATTAGAACCATGAAACTTCAGATGTACCTAAAGCCGAGCACTAAAAAGCCCAAAATGTGTCATTGTCAGTAAGGATTTGATCCAGACACTGATATCCAGCCTGCAAGAAATTCTGAAGAAGCGTCAAATCTAAAAATTTGATCTGCAAAAATGTTATGCATTTACTAATTAAATCCTATTCATTATCCTGTTTACAGCGCAGAAACATAAAAATAGGCAAATAAAACTTGTTTAAGCCACCTACTCTCTTTCTGTGAGTGCCAAATATCTTGACCATGACTATGTATCAGTTTTTTTGTCATATTTTATGTTACATTTTGCTCAGTTTTCATTAAAAAAAAAGTGAAATATTGGAAACTCATCGTGTCACACCCTAATCAGCTAATGAACTCAAAACACCTCCAAAGGTTTCCTGAGCCTCAAGTCCAGCTCCAGGACTCAAGGGCTCATGTCCTGCAGGTGTTAGATGTGTCCTTGCTCCAACACAGCTTATTCAAATGGCCAAATTACTTCCTTAGCATGTTACCAAGCTCTGCAGGTAACATGCAGGACATTTTAGACCACTTCATGTTTACTTCTGGAGACAAGCTTTATGGAGATGCTGATTTCCTTTTCCAGCATGACTTGACACCTCCCCACACTGCCAAAGGTACCAAAAGCTGCTTTAATGACCATAGTGTTACTGTGCTTGAGTGGCCAGTGAACTGGCCTGACCTGAACCCTATGGAGAACCTATGATGTATTGTAAAGAGGAAGATGAGACACCAGACCCAACAATGCAGATCACCTCAAGGCCGTTATCAAAGCAAATTGGGCTTCCACTGCACTTCAGCAGAACCACAGGCTGATCTCCATGCCATTACTGCATTGATGCAGTAATTCATGTGAAAGGAGCCCCAACCAAGTACTGAGAGCATAGTAATTTTTTTCAGTAGCCTAGCATTTCTGTTAAAATATCCTTTTTTAATGCTTCTGTAATATTGTAATTTTCTGAAACACTGAATTTTAGGTTTTAATTATCTGTAAGCCATAGTCATCAAACGTAAAAGAAATAAAGGCTTAAATTGTTATTAATTAATATTGACCTTAAAGACTGTTTCTTGCCCTTAAAGACTGAGAAATCTCATGGAGTCTGTAGAAAGCAAAGGGGTACGAGCTTTACCTTCAGATACACTCAGAAATATTTCCTCACTTTATCTTTTAGTTAACAATACCCACTGTAATGTCTTCCAGTATGTTGAGTATCAGTTACAGTACATAAGTGTAACATCTTGGAAATATGTATATATTTTGTTTCTTTATTTAAGAAACAACAACCATAATGATATTATAACCATAACCATAATGTTTAGACTGAGGCATACCAGTGTGTTTCCTTTTATATACTTTTCAATTCTTCTTAACAAGCAAAGAAAATGGAAAAACATTATTTCTATTAAAATATGTCACAGGAATAAAAACAGAAAAACAGTGTCGTTTTTTTCTTAATTAACATGAATAAAAGTATGCTAACAGTTGCTGTTTACATTATATTTACAGGCATAAAATGAAAAGAAATCACAATCAACTGGAATATGAAAGTTGATTGTTGCTGTTGTTGTGTCCTTATTAACATGCCAATGTTTTTCTGCCAATGTTTGCTTGATAATCATTTAAATGCCATTTATTAGCATTGTGACATTGTTTAAAAATAAAGAATCTGCAGTGCCTGATATACCTATCACTGTAGTTCAAATTTCCTATTTCGCAGATAAATACAGACCCTCCTATTTAAAATCTACATGCTCCCACTAACTCGGATCATAACAGACAACAACATAAGTTACAATGAGTCTTACCATAGAGTCTTCTATCCCCACTCTAAATAAATTCACTTTTCTCAGTTTTCCATTACCATGCACCATGACTTCATAAAGAGATCCTACAGAATTGAAATCAAATATCAAACAAGATGACACACAGCTCTACATTACAATGTCAGCAGGTGACTATGATCCCATTGAAACATTGGGTAGATTCATGGATGTGCCATAATATTCTTCAGTTGAATAAAAACAAAACTGAAATAGTTATTTTTGGACCAAAGTTGGAGCAATCAAGAGTCTGAACACAGTTTCCGTTATTACAGCTAGAAACCACTGATCAGGCCCGAAGTCTGGGTGAAGCGATGGACTCAGACCATCGCTACACCCAGCAATAATTGTCTTTATGTGCTTTCAGAGGCACATAGTCGGCCTTCTATCACCTTTAGAACGATACCAGGATTAAAGGACTAATGTCTCAGAAGGACTTTGAAAAACTCATCCATGTGTTTATTTTTAGTTTAATTGATTACTGCAACAGTGTCTTCACAGGTCTGCCTAAAAATGCAGCTGATCCAAAACACTGCTGCCCACATCCTCACTAAATCTAAGAACGGACACCACAACAAGATTTATTGTTTTTGTATCAACCATCCACACCGCTCAGGTCTTCTGGATCAAATCTCCCAGCATCCTCATAAACAGAACCAAACATGCTGAAGGAGCATTCAGTACTTATGCTCCATTAATCTGGAACAAACTTCCAGAAAACTGCAAAAATACTGAATCCCTGAGTTCTTTTATATCAAGGTTTTCAACCCATTTGTTTAGAGATGCCTTTGACTGTTTGTTCCATTTAAACTATTCAACTGAAACATCACCAGCCTCACTCTGTAGTCATACTTGTCTTTACTTTCTTTTATTATGCCACTCCAATGTACGTTATGTTTTCTTTTCTTATGTTTTCATCATGTAAAGCACCTTGAATTGTCTTGTTGCTGAAATGTGCTATACAAATAAATTTGCCTTGCCTAATTGAACAGACAGATGCTTAAGCCAGCCTGAGAACCCAGATCGTGAGAGGGACAAGCCGATGCTTCAAAGATTGCACCCAATGGAAGAATAAAACAAATCAAGAATGCAGACTGAAATATTTATGCTGATAATGCAAAATCCTTTCGCTTGCTGAGATGATGTGTTCCAGCACAATGAACGGGGGTCTCCTTAAGAGAACTCTGCTGCCGTCTGTTATCATGGTGTCTCGGTGATTTTCTACGGTTATAGGTTTTCACACGAGAGTAATTCTTAACCACTCTCTGAAATGTTCCCGCCAGGGAGACGGAAGGTAAGATGGCAGTTTAGTGCATTAAACTCACTCCTCCGCTCACATCAGCAGGGACTGCTGGTGGTTCTTGATGTCATTTTAATGGAACTGCTTGTATTCTCCTGAGCACATTTCTCTCAAGCCGTTTGCAGTCAAAACACCAGCGCAGTTCGGAAATACCTCCCTGAAAAGGGTCTATAATAAATAAAGATAAAGTAACAACAAGAGCTGTGCTGAAACACAGCCACATACTAAGAATCTCGGTGGCCACTGCAAGCATAGAACCTTTCAGTGTCATGAGAACAAGGCCCTGAAAGCAGGTAGAATTTAAGATTTAAAAGCATGTATTTGAAGTAATTCTGGATCAAGGTAAAACATTATGAGGTAAGAATAAGTAAAGAATAAATAGAAAAAAGGCAAAATCACATTTAAAGTCAAAATATCTAGCAAGAACAAACAAAATGCACATATCATTGCATGTTTTCCTGAACTTGGGCTCAAAAATATGTATTTGTAAACCAATCATTGTAACCTTGAGAAATAAAAAAAATGGAAAACAAAGTTTGTTCATCTGTAGAAAAAAATAATGCAGTTTGTATCTGTAATCAGATGTTCGCAAAACAGAAACCCTGCATGTAAAACATTCCTGCATGTCACTGTGAAGTTACAAATGTACATGTTGGCACAGATGTTATGCCTCAAAAGGGATTGGACAGTGAGCAATAACTGCAGCAAATCAGAGGACATATAGCTGCACTGCATTTTGACACCCCTAAAAGGTTCCTAGGGACATATTACAGGACATGGAAAGTAAGTCCTTAACATTATTTATTTTTTTAAATGGGTTAAAAGGTTAATGCATTGTTTTAATTTTTTTTATATTTTATGCTCACACTTTATTATAACTGTGATAGTAGTTATTCTACAATTTTACAACATATTTAATTTGAGAATTGCATTTGACACAAATTATTTCTAGCAGTAAAGCTGAAATGGTAACATTGCTTTTGCGTTCAGATGTTTGAGAAAAGGATAAAAACCTTCAGGTTTCAAAATACTTGTAGGAAAAAGTTCAAAATATAAAGCAGAAAAAAATAAAAGTATAACAAACAAAAATTCAGAAGGTAAATCATTGTAAAAATGACATTATTTTGCCAACATGCAGATGACCAGTGACTTCCCTCAGGCAAACTGCTTTAATCTAATAAAGACATTTTTTATCCTTCACAAACCTTTCTTCTACCCTGGGTTAACACTCTTTCTCTTAAATTTCAAAGATTTCTTTCAATCATAAAGCAATAATGTTACTTCCCCACTCCTGAAATAGAGGCGAGCCAAACAAACACAAGATGCATATGAAATTTGCATCATCGGCACTTTTTGGTGTGATGTCATTGGACATGGCTTTACCCTAGTCTTCAATGAACGGCCATTTAGGTTGACTCTAGTGGTGGCTGTGAAACAAATATGACCTAATTGATACAACAGTAGTTCGGTTATTGTTTTAAAACTAGAAAGCTACAATTACAGTGAAAATCAGCTATTCCTTCTCATAGCATAGGAAATAATATACCTGTATTTAGAGACCAGCTGGTATTATGTTAAGCTTGTACATTAGCATTTGCTTGTTAATTCTAGCATCACACCAGCAATACTACTCATTAGCAATGAATGGATTTTCTAAAGAGATTAGTCTCAAGCTAGCAGACTTGGTGTTAACCATTTGTAGCATGCTAGCAGTGCTGTAATAGCTATATCGTAATTTACTGCAAGTTGTGCACGAATTTAGCTTTTTCTTTGTCCATTCACAGACATGTCTGCAGTTCAATCCGACTGCAGGAGAGCACACAAGGAGACTGCCGTTTTTCAAATGCTAGCCATGTTAGTTGCTAACATAGAATGCAAAAGCTGACTCAAAATTTGATTTCCATAATCCTTTTGCATTTGTTTTAAAATATCAGCCCAGTTTTATAGCGACCTCTCTCTCTGTATTTGTTTTAAAATAATAACCCAGTTTCTCTCTCTCTCTCTTAATTTTGCCTCCGCTCCTGACATAAATGACTGCTCATGCCATAAATATCTTTTTTTAATATGTTCAGTGCTGTTATATCTTGTATTATAGCTAATTAAAGAAAACCCCACTTAATTGGCTAAATTCACAATTTCATTTTTGTATGCAATTTTAACTTCAGAGGCATATTAAAAAGGCAGATGACCCCAAATCTGTCTTTGTAAGCATGTTCACAAGCCCTAATTTCTCAATAATTTCACAAGCTTACCCAATTAAATTCAGAGGTACAAAATATTTTTGCCCATAAAAAGAGATTTTCAGCCCATAGTTTAGGTATTACTGCTGGATTCACTCAATGACATCAGTGTGCTGCGAAGTATGGATGCCTTTTTTTAGCTCTTGAGTAATGCTGACCCAGGTGTCTGCCCTATAGATTAGCGGATTTTGCTCTGGTTAGACCATTTTAAAAAGCTGGCATTGACAGGGGGTAGTATGCTAGTTTGCCTGCAACACTTGCATATAATCAAGGACCGTATCTGCTAAATGGCTTCATTGAATGTGAATCCTCTCTACCTTTCTTCCAGACTCTGGGTCCTTGATTTCCAACTGAAATGCAAACTTTATTTTCATCTGACAAGATGACTTTGGACCACTTGGCAACAGTTCAGTTCTTCTTCTCCCAAGCCCAGGTAAGATGCTGGTTAAGGATTGGATTGACATGGATTTGTAGCCCACGTGTAGGATTCCTCTGTGCGTAGTGGCTCTTGATGCTCTGACTCCAGCCTCAGTCCACTCATGTGGAACTCACCCAAACTCTTGAATGGATTTTGCTTGGCAATACTCTTGATTCAAATATTTCACTCTATGTGTAAAAAAATCTATATAATTGGTAAGTTTCACTTTTTGACATTAGTGAAAAAATGCAACTTTTTAATTTTTTTATTTTTTGAGCATTACTTTTAGATACATGTGTGACTGTAAATTTAGATCTGTTTATTAGTGTATCAGACCGGCATTATTAGGTCAAATAATCTTTGGCTTGGAAAGGAGGGAGCGTGTGTTCTCTTGTCCTTATCTTCAAGCTGCATGTTATTAACAACCAAGAAAGGAAACGTACAATAGCAAAAAATGGTGAGACTTAAGTTAATTAGCAAACTGCTAAATCAACACCAGCTTTTCATTAGATATGTAAAACAGAGAGGACTGGGTTTGCTGTAGGAGAAAGATAAGTGTATCAGAATGAACATAAGATTGTTTTGTGACTCCTTGAGACTCTAAAGAGCACTTTCAAGTTCTGTTCATTAAGGTAGCTTGCGTCTTCTTACATAATTAATACAAAACAACAGAAGAAAGCAACGATGAGGCATTAGCTGAAGTTAGATGGATCCATACAGAAACCTAGATTCCTTTCTTAAGATAAACAGATTTTTATGGCAAATTCTCCCTATTTTCACCATGCAGGCAGCAGAGAGTGACAGAAAACATGGAGGGTAAGGGAAATGAAAAAGCACCGTGCAGCAGTGTATTGAACTGTGGAAGCTGCGGTCATGTCGGATGTGGTCCAGTCTTCAGGCAAGCAGGGGGCCATGTCTGTTCCTTTTTTAATCATTATTTGAGCTTGACTTAAAACTTTTCTTTCTAAGCTCTAGTTTTTTCTTTTTTTTACCATTAGCAGAGTATTTTTCATCCTTTAAGGGAGAATATACATTATATACACCTTTGTGCCCTAAATTTAAGGTCTGGAGATCTGCCCCCCAGGCTGCAGCACACAGCTGTAATTAGTATAAAAGTGAGCTCTTCAGTAATGCGTGAATTGGCTGAGTCTACGCAGACACATAGGAAGAGGACGAGAGCATCAGAGAAATCATACCCTCAATCACTGAACAATATTTAATGTGTTCTGGTGAATCTAAATGTGTCCCGCCAGGCCACCTAGGCGCAGATCTAATAAATGTTTGCATGAGCACTAATGATTCCGCATTCATTACAGCTGGCAAATTTAATCTACTAACAAGGTGCATAAAACATTCTGGTAATTAATTGTATGGTTGCAAAGTACAAAATGAAGATGAAAGAAAATACAGATGCTGTGCAAAGACTTCAGTTCCACATTTATTTACAGTCTGAAGCTGCAGTTTCTGCTAAATGTTCTATATTCTGTTATTGCCACTGCTAGAACTTCCTGTAATTAGTAAAAACTGTGTTTGTATAATAAGAATTTAACTTTAGGGAGCCTTGTAACAACATTTCAGTGTTATGTAATGTTATTAAAAAAAACTGATTGCAAACTTGCAGCCCAACCAGCATAAAGGAGCCATGTGGGGCTCACATTTATTTCCAATATACTGTCTTATGTAAAACTTGACTCTATTTTGGGTCAAGTAGAACTTCCTGCAATGTTTGTGAAAATAAATTAATTACACATATTTTTCAAGCTGTCGCAATAAGAGACAAATTAAATAAACAAAGCAACAGTAACTATTAGACTCCCAGAACAAAATACCATCATGTACATCTGAGTATATTTAATCACAATTTTAAATAAGGAAAGCAGAGAAAAGTGAACAATAAAAAGATAATTCTGGTATTCTGAAACGTAAAAAAAAATCATTTAACCATAAGAAAAAACAGCTAAAACCAGATATTTACCTAGACTGTATAAAAGGATGACCACTTTTCTGCTCACTGTGTGACAATAAATCAGACTAAACCTTTCCTGTTTTAGGTGGGGGAGGATTAGCAAAATTATTCTTGTTTGCTAAATGTCTGAATAAAGAGACAACATTTTGGCATTTTTTTTAAATCATTTTCCTCTACTTCATGAGTTTACAAATGTTAGTGTTATTATGACTTTAAACAACTCAGAAAAGCCCAGATGAGAAGGACCGCAGAACCAGTAGAGCCTGGGCTCTTCCTATTTTCGGATCTCTTGTGTAATAAAAAACAAAAACACAAAAGATAAAGTAATAAGAATTCCAAAGCCACGTTCTGTCAGTGAATGCATCGTAGTGTCTTAACAGCCCATCAAAATCAACAAACAAGTCATTCAAGAAATGTGTTGGCTGACAGAGTCATGTGACATGAGTCAAGATCCACTTTAATCAATGCCGCTAGTTTAAATTTGGTTTTGCTAATTAGGTTTTACCTACAGGTGAAAAAGAAACATTTCGGATTATTTTGGGACAGTTTCAACTAAACCTGACAGGTGGAAAGCCAACAATAAAATGTTTGTGGAGTTTTAAGGGCAAAGCTGTTTACCGTTCCAGACTGCCAGTGTTGCTTCCAATGAGTGATGCTGTGACTGAAGCCTCTAATTCAGCTAACAGGATCCTCTCTACAGACAACACTGTGCATAGCGTTACCTCCCCCTGCTTTGTTTCCAACTAACTCTGGTTGCTCTGTGTGTTTTTTTGTATTTATTTTTAAATTTAAAAGTCTAAAACTGATAATCAGCCCAGATACAGCCCAGATGACTGTGATGAAAGATTGTCTGCAGACTCTACAATGGATGCAACACCTATAACAGCAAGGCTGCTTCCAGAAAGTGCACAGACCTTCATAGCTCTGTGCACTTTCTGGAAGCAGCGCACCTGTTTTACACCACATCAGCTGTATTGCCGTTAATCCATAAAATACAGATGTTCGATGTGCTGCAGCACAGGGAGCTTGGTGACAGTGGATGCTTTGGAAGTGATTCTATTGAACACGAGTGGTGACAGCAGTTCTTTGACACTAGATCAGCTGTGGTGAGTTTGACGTGTTTTTTAATCCTCAGTGTTCTCTAGATCTGTCCGTGTTAAAATGTGTTGTAAAACAATATGACTGTTGGCTGTCAGGCTACTGCACTTCCTACAGCGTTTTAGTGCTGCAGAGTGATAAGGCCATGGTGCATTAAAGTGCACCTCGTACATTACATTATTCATACTGAAATACATATAAAGTTATAAAATAATTTTTTTAATTATCAATGAACACCAAAGCCTTATTTCACACTTCCCAAATAACATCACTGAACCGTTTCTCTACTGTCTATTGGTTTTATTAAATATTCAGAACAAACCTCACTGTTCAGTACCATGGACAGAAGCAAGCTGGAGGTCACATTTACCTCAGACTGGAAGATGGCTGATGTTCACTGTGAGCAGTACTTCTCCAGACTTCTTGACACTTAGTCTTTGTGACCATTTCAGCAAATTTTGAAATCCCAATTGGGATTTGAGGAAATAAACGGTGGTCAGTACAATAAGGAAATCAGTACATGCCTTACATGTTCAGGATTATTCAGTTACTCTTAATTCCCCTGGCCTGGTGACAGGTCAGAAGGGACAGACCTTAAAACACTTTACTAGGAATACCAACTATGAAAGACAAAGAAATGAAGAACCATGTTATTGACGATAATAGTTACCTTTACTGTGCGAAGAGCCATCCCTGATTTGAATATTTTGCTTCCACAAACATTTAGACTAAGACTAAGGGACATTTTTACATAAAAAAATTACTTTATTAAATAGGAGCATTTCTAAATAGGCCAGTATAGAAATGACTGGAGTTAGGTGACATTTTATTGTTTGAGAAAACTAATGTACAAAAAGTAAAATCATTTAAAAACAATTAAGGTTGGTACTTTGGTGCCATTTAATAATAAAAGAAATTTATTTGTTCTTTTTTTTTGGAAGACAGATTTAACCAAAGTATTCAAAGTGAATCTCATACTTTTTTGACACCCCAGCATATGGTATAACCTTACTACCACCCAAACCTGGTTAAAAAATGGTTTAATTATCAGCTGCTACTCACCGTCTGATATGTAACAATAAACTTCATCATATGGCCAACAGGCATGTTCTGGGTGAGGAATTCTCTCATGCTGGGCAGGGCTGGCTGGTACTGGATCTTTGCTGAAGGACAAGCAACAACAGGACATAACTCTTTTGAAGCAACTAGATGTTATACAGCTTTAATCATTATGGCAAAGTTAACAATAAGCTTATGGAATGGCAAAACATATTTTTAGCTGGTATGCTTGTCTTTGGTTTTTTTCCAAAGTCTTAATTGAGGTCCTGTTCTGTCATCGTCATGTTGGAATACGTCCTGACTATCAGAGAAGGAAAAACAAAGCTACTGGTAGAAACCTTTACTCGTTCAGCAGACCACCTGTTGCTCTTTTGGGGCTTCTTCATGCTGCGGCTGGACCAGGCCAGCGTAAATCTTTACTTTTTGGAGCACACTGGTTCTGATCTTTCACATACAGGAGCTGAATTCCTCCAAGACACCTTCAACATGTTCTCGCTGGATTTGTAGTTTTAGCCTTGTCAACCTTTTAATGTTTTTGTTTCCATGAGAATGGGATGCTGAATATAGTAGTCATCTCTGAATGTCTGCCAATATATGCCAATGTTCTCTTCTATTAATGATTTTATTTTGAAGATTAAAAAAATACATCCTAAATTGCGGCTCGCTTTATCCCCTCTGATTGGTTGAACAGCAGTTCAGACGACTCCTTTCTCAAAAGCTCTGACTGCCATGAAACTGCTGATGTTCTTAAACTCAAAGAGAATACGAACTGGCTAGAAAACAAGATTCTTGTTTGTACCATACACTTTCTTTTTTGTGTAAAGCTGAAAGATCTTGGGCTTCTTAGCTTCAGTAACGTTCTTTAAGCAAAACTTTGTCGTGACCCAGTATTAAACTGACCTAATAGCAAATTCCAACAGGTCTTTCTCATAATCTTTTCATTTCAACTGACATGTAACCATCTGTGTGCATCCTAAATATACAGAAACATTCTTGCCTCTTTATTTGTTGAATTGGATTGTTTAGTGGAAAGGAAATAACTTTTTTTTGATAGCTTTTGAGACTGACTTATTAATTTACATTGCTAATCTTATTAGTGCCACACCAGATAGCCTTCTTCTTCTACAGAGTCTAATCTAAACTGAATACAATTTGTTTCCATTAAGATGAATTTTTATATGGCTACACAGTTGTTTGTCCCAATAAGATGAAAGGCTCTTGCCACCATCTAATAATGCCATGAGTTGACTTTTCCTGATTAGATTCCAACAAATGTTTGATTCTAATTATTCAAGACATTTTTCCATCCCCATTTCTTCCTGGAAGACGAAGGTTCATCAAAGTGCTCTAAAGGTTTTAATGTGCATTGAATGGTTTTCATCAGAACTTTTACAGTTTTAAATTATTTTGTTAATGCAGACTAGTAATTCCAACCTTTTGAATTGGTAATTTTTTTTTTATGAGTACCAAATTTCAACATTTTTATACACTTATGGTTAAATTATTTGCTGAAAGCTGAAATAGATTAATAATGATAGTATTTTACAAATGCCTTCATGCCAAGTTAACTCCAGGTGATGATGTTTTTATTAGCCAGGTAGAAATAATCACAACATTTCAGGTTAATCTCGCCCTTATTAAAAATCATAAACACAGAAAAGAAACAATCCGTGACTATAACAGACTATATGGGCTAAATCCCACAAACAAAAGCTACTTTGTTTGCTCACTGGAGTACTAATCCCAAGGCAAACAACTCTAAAGGGTATCTTGGAGAGATGAGAACTGTTAAGTAACTTTCTTGTTATCTTACGAAGGCACAGCGTTGTGCAGGAGGCAAAGAAAGACTATTTCTGAACGCCTGGCAGGTGAAGCAAAATCTGTCCAGACGCCAGTCTATTAACAAATGAAC
This sequence comes from Crenichthys baileyi, assembly GCA_036173005.1. NCBI lineage: Eukaryota > Metazoa > Chordata > Actinopteri > Cyprinodontiformes > Goodeidae > Crenichthys > Crenichthys baileyi. The sequence continues at coordinate 45,565 of JAHHUM010000069.1, read as the reverse complement.
CAATGGAAGAGGTGAGGCATAATTTTTCAACTGTCAAGACCAGTCAGCAACCTCAAAACAATGCTGAACTAAATTTACGAGCCACTGGCAGTAAAGCTGAATGACAGTGAAATGATAAGTGGCACCAAACTAATCTGACATCGTCACATAGACATTTGAAGGACAGCAACACACACATAACTTAAAGCTTGTCAACTGGTGCCTTATGCCGGTTCCTTCTTGTTTTCATCTGATGGCCAGAATTACCTTCAACCTTGTTAACCGTCAAGCAGCTTTTCAATTGGACATACTGCTGTCTTCCAAAGGTATTCATGCCTCGTGTTGAAGTTTATGTGATGGGCCAACACAAAGTAGTGCATAGTTATGAAGTGGAAGAAAATGATATAAAAACCAAAAATGTGTAGTGTTCTGTTGTAAGCCTCTTAACAACTTTGCAAATCTAGAGATTTTTGCCCTTTCAGAATGAGAACCACCTTTATTCACTAAGTTTGTGCACACAAACAAGGAATTGAACTGTGCTCTGACCACACCAGTGGACCAGACAATTAACCTCCTGTTTGTATGTAGACTCATCATTGTCCTGGATCAGACCAGTCACAGTGGTCTCAGCTTCAGGAGTTTCACAGACAGGTCATCTGAGGTAAAGCCAATTTTGTACAGAGGGGAGTGGGGAGAGAATACACCCCTGGGGGCCCCGGTGCTGATGGTTCGTGTTTAGGAGAAGATGCTCCTCAGCCTCAACTGGTGCTGCCTGTCAGTCAGGAAGCTGGTGATCCACTGACAGGTGCTGTGACCTGGGTGAGGTTCTAATGAAAGATGTTGGGGCTGATGGTGCTGAAGGCACAAACAGGATCCTGGCGTATGTCCCTGGGTGGTCGAGGTGGAGCAGGATGAAATCTAGTTCCAAACTGACTGCATCATCTACCAACCTGTTTGCCTAGTAAGCAAACTGCAGGGGATCCAGCAGGGGGCCTGCAATTTCATTCAGGTTATTTTGTGACCTTAGACGTCAGCCCTGTAGTCATTTTACTCCATGATGGTGTATTTCTTGGGGACCAGAATGATGGTGGATGATCTTCATTGCAAAATAGTTCAGTCTTAGTCAGATTGAAAGAAGAGTACCTGTGAACATCAAGTTTTGCCACAGGTTCTCCAGGGATTCAGGTTTGCCAACTTTAACACATGGAAATGCTGTATTCTGACTGTTCCTCTCGATGCGTTGTTTTAGGGTCATTGTGATGCTGGAAGGTGAACGTCTGCCTCAGTCTAAAGTCTGCCTTTAACAGGTTATCTTCCAAGACTGCTCAGCATTTGGCTCCATTTATAATCTGTCAGTTCTGCTCTTTTGAAGAAAAGAATCTCAACAGCATAATGCTGCTACCACAATGCTTCAATGGATGGTGCGTTCAGGGTGATGTGCAGCATTCGTTTTTCACCACAGATAGCATTTTGCATAAAGGTCAAAACCTATAATTTTGTTCCACCAGAGCACCTTTTTCCACATGTTTGCTGTGTCATGTACAGGGGTTGGACAATGAAACTGAAACAGCTGTCATTGTAGTGTGGGAGGTTTCATGGCTAAATTGGACCAGCCTGGTAGCCAGTCTTCATTGATTGCACATTGCACCAGTAAGAGCAGAGTGTGAAGGTTCAATTAGCAGGGTAAGAGCACAGTTTTGCTCAAAATACTGAAATGCACACAACATTATGGGTGACATACCAGAGTTCAAAAGAGGACAAATTGTTGGTGCACGTCTTGCTGGCGCATCTGTGACCAAGACACCAAGTCTTTGTGATGTATCAAGAGCCACGGTATCCAGGGTAATGTCAGCATACCACCAAGAAGGACGAACCACATCCAACAGGAGTAACTGTGGACGCAAGAGGAAGCTGTCTGAAAGGGATGTTCGGGTGGTAACCCGGATGGTATCCAAAAAACATAAAACCACGGATGCCCAAATCAAGGCAGAATTAAATGTGCACCTTAACTCTCCTGTTTCCACCAGAACTGTCTGTCGGGACCTCCACAGGGTCAATATACACGGCCGGGCTGCTATAGCCAAACCTTTGGTCACTCATGCCAATGCCAAACGTCGGTTTCAATGGTGCAAGGAGCGCAAATCTTGGGCTGTGGACAATGTGAAACATGTGTTGTTCTCTGATGAGTCCACCTTTACTGTTTTCCCCACATCCGGGAGAGTTAAGGTGTGGAGAAGCCCCAAAGAAGCGTACCACCCAGACTGTTGCATGCCCAGAGTGAAGCATGGGGGTGGATCAGTGATGGTTTGGGCTGCCATATCATGGCATTCCCTTGGCCCAATACTTGTGCTAGATGGGCGCGTCACTGCCAAGGACTACCGAACCATTCTTGAGGACCATGTGCATCCAATGGTTCAAACATTGTATCCTGAAGTCGGTGCCGTGTATCAGGATGACAATGCACCAATACACACAGCAAGACTGGTGAAATATTTGTTTGATGAACATGAAAGTGAAGTTGAACATCTCCCAAAGTCTGCACAGTCACCAGATCTAAATATTATTGAGCCACTTTGGGGTGTTTTGGAGGAGCGAGTCAGGAAACGTTTTCCTCCACCAGTATCACGTAGTGACCTGGCCACTATCCTGCAAGAAGAATGGCTTAAAATCCCTCTGACCACTGTGCAGGACTTGTATATGTCATTCCCAAGACGAATTGACGCTGTATTGGCCGCAAAAGGAGGCCCTACACCATACTAAAACTTATTGTGGTCTAAAACCAGGTGTTTCAGTTTCATTGTCCAACCCCTGTACATTTCCTGTGGTAAACACAAAAGATGACATCTGTCAAATTAGTTTGAAGGGCATGTCTTTGCAGATTTGAATATATCCAATACTCTTTCAATTTAAAGGATAGATTAATTGAACAGTGTGTAGTGAGATGTTTGTAGCTTTTTTTATTCAAGATTTAATTATAACCTAGCTCTGCTCTAAACCTCTGTGCCTCTGACTGTCTGCTGTGTTCCTTGGTCTTCATGGTGCTGTTCACTACCAAACCTCTGAAGCATTTACAGACAAGCTGCATTTATAGAGAGATTACATTTGAACACAGAAGGGCTCAATTTAATATTTAAATGTGTCTTTAAAAGCACTTGGTTGTGCTCATTGTTATTTAGGGTTAAAGAGGGCTAAATACAAATACACACGACTCTTTTCAGTTTTCAGCTGTTAAAGATTTTGATAACAGTGTATCCTTCTCCTTCCACTCCACAATTGTGAACAGCTTTGTATTGTTCAATCAAATAAAATTTAAAGTTAAAAATATTGAAGTTTGCAACAAGAAGGTAAAAAATACTTTGGTACGGCACTCTAGTTTTTTTGTCATAATCAAGAGCACATGGCATACACAGGTTCGTTGAAAATTACCACTGAAATTTATATAAACAAAATTTTGTAAAAATGAAAAGAAATCTGGTCTTGAAAGCTAAAAAACACGGAAAGACAGTTTTTACTGCAGTGACAAAATTGGACTGTTGCTCTGAACTCTATCTGACAGCCATCAATTTCTTCTCTTGGCCTTTTGAATCCACTTCACTTTCTGCCCTTTTAGAAGACCTTATTGATCACTCATGTATGTATCTCCACAGGGGATACAGTGTGGAACGTTTTAGTACAAGACAGAACGTTTTAATACAAGACAGAACTTTCAGAAAATCCACAGGTACCTTCAAACATAAATGGACCTTATTTATATAGCAGCTAAAGGATCTATCAGAGGAGCAAGAGCAAAAACCATTATCTCCTGAGGGAAAGCTACCCCAATCTCCACTGTTAGGGTCAAAGACTTAAAGTGCACACTGAAGAAATACAGAAAGCTATATTTCTTGCAAATCATTTTAACCAGCAAAGATAGATGACTCCGGAGGGAATATGGACAGATCAGGTGTAAAATAAGACCACTGACTGAGAGGTACTGCTCCAACTGGAATAGTTCAGGTATATCAGGGTCCTTTTCATGAGTGATGGCAGTACAAAGCAGGACATTGGCAGGACAACACTTTAGCAGTCTGTCAAGCAGAGCTAAAACGCTTTTGAAATGTAAACAGCTGAAATGTGTTTTTTCTGCAGACTAGTTGGACTCATCCATAGGGTGAGGTGTTCAGCTATTCAGAAGGAGCTCAGAAGATAGTTGCTCAGTTCAAAAGGACGCATTTATCTGTTCAGAAGGCCTTCTGGATGTTTTTCTCTCATGAGGTGGTTCAGACATGTTGATGTGTAGTGGCCGCTAGGGCAGACCGAGGACTTGCTTGAAAAATTATTTGGCACAGTGAGTGTGGGAATGCTTAAGGTTGAGAATCATCCTGTTTTAGAAAGAAAGGGGGACTCTGGAGACGGAGTGGGCATCTACTGCTTAGGATAAGATGTACGCATACATGGACTAACAAGATGCTTGGAAAACGTGCAACTCGTGTAATGGAAATATAATTCTTTGTATTATGTGCTTGGGGCAAACGGTTAAAGTGTACAGCTGCAGCTTGCTGTTTAACTGAACCTGCTGATCAGTTTCAGGATGTGGGAATCGTTTCTTCTCCCGAATCCGTCTGTTGACGAAACCCAACTGCAGTACCGCTCTGTGCTGGGGGTTGTGATAATAACTTATCACAACCCCGCCCAAGGGAAACATATAAAGATAGACAACTCTGTTAGTCAGAGCAAACCTACTGATGCACATGATGTGACCTTGGTATGTTCTCCTTATGCTCGTACTCGTCGTCTTCCGCTTTATCCAGGACCGGGTCGCGGGGGAAGCAGACTCAGCAGAGACGCCCAGACGTCCCTCTCCCCAGACACCTCCTCCAGCTCCTCTGGGGGGAGCCCAAGGCGTTCCCAGGCCAGCCGAGAGACATAGTCCCTCCAGCGTGTCCTGGGCCGTCCCCTGGGCCTCCTTCCGGTGAGACGTGCCTGGAACACCTCCTGAGGAAGGCGTCCAGGAGGCATCCGGTATAGATGCCCGAGCCACCTCAACTGGCTCCTCTCGATGTGGAGGAGCAGCGGCTCTACTCCGAGCCCCTCCCGGATGGCCGAGCTCCTCACCCTCTCTCTAAGGGAGTGCCCGGCCACCCTACGGAGGAAGCTCATTTCAGCCGCTTGTATCTGGGATCTCGTTCTTTCGGTCATGACCCAAAGTTCATGGCCATAGGTGAGGATAGTAACGTAGACCGACTGGTAAATCACGAGCTTCGCTTTTCGGCTCAGCTATCTCTTCACCACAACGGACCGGCACAGCGTCCCCATTACTGCGGCAGCTGCACTGATCCATCTGTCGATCTCCCGCTCCATTCTTCCCACACTTGTGAACAAGACCCCAAGATACTTAAACTCCTCCACTTGAGGCTCCTCCTTATGCATAAGCGTTAATTAACTCCTGTTTTGATCTTCTCATTAAGACTCTGGTAATATTTCTTCCATAACTTATCATACACATAGTTGCTAATTTAATACTTCCAAGATACTTTAACAGACCCAATACAATCAATATGAACAGATGGAGATGTGCAACTTTTATGATGATAATTCAACATGATTCTAGTCAATAAACGTTAGAATTTAGTAAAGGGCAATTCAAAAAAACTGGGATATGTACAGAAATGGGTCATAGAGGAAAGTATTAAGAAAAATTTAAAAGCAAAATCAACCCAAATCATCTCAGTTTGTCTGCAATTCTTACAGCACATCAATTCAGAACAGCTATGTACTAAAACACGTTTCTACACAAATTCTGGTTTCTGATTCTTCTTCCCTGAGACATTCTTTATCTCACTTTCTTGTTTTAAAGCACCATGGCATTTCATCCTGTCTCAGTTCATTTTGACAAATACACAACTAGAAACCCGTTGACTTTCGAATTTCCTCTGTCACACAGATGTGAGTCAAATCACAGTAAGAGCACAGCAGAAGGCTTCAAAATGTTCCAATACTCTCTTGAACAGAACTTTTCACTGTTGGACACAGGCCCTTTCAAGGTCTGACTGTGAAACATGAAAAGCCACTCAAATCAAGACGTGTCAAAGAGATCATGATAAAGCTTCCAAATAGCAATTTATAAAGAGTAATGCAAATAAAAAAGTTTATAGCTGAACATGCTATGAAATTAAATAATTTCCTTTATGCTCCAAAACCAACAGACTAGAGAGTATAATAAAGGGACCTGACAATCTTGTGGGGAAAAGGAAAAATATTAATTGGATGCATAACATTTTTTGTTGGTGAAGAGAGAGCTGAGCCGAAAAGCGAAGCTCTCGATTTACCGGTCGGTCTACGTTCCTACCCTCACCTATGGCCATGAACTTTGGGTCATGACCGAAAGAACGAGATCCCAGATACAAGCGGCTGAAATGAGCTTCCTCCGTAGGGTGGCCGGGCACTCCCTTAGAGAGAGGGTGAGGAGCTCGGCCATCCGGGAGGGGCTCGGAGTAGAGCCGCTGCTCCTCCACATCGAGAGGAGCCAGTTGAGGTGGCTCGGGCATCTATACCGGATGCCTCCTGGACGCCTTCCTCAGGAGGTGTTCCAGGCACGTCTCACCGGAAGGAGGCCCAGGGGACGGCCCAGGACACGCTGGAGGGACTATGTCTCTCGGCTGGCCTGGGAACGCCTTGGGCTCCCCCCAGAGGAGCTGGAGGAGGTGTCTGGGGAGAGGGACGTCTGGGCGTCTCTGCTGAGTCTGCTGCCCCCGCGACCCGGTTCCGGATAAGCGGAAGACGAAGAGTACGAGCACGAGTACATTTTTTCATTGTGTTTGGCTGAGACAATTCATTGTGGACCAGGAAAGAGTCTTTATTTTATTTTGCTGCAATGAATCATATTTTTAATCATAATTATATGGAGAACCCTTAACCTCAAAATTCTGGGCAGGTATCCATACACAGGGCCAATTTTAAAGAATCAGGCAATAATGACAAATGGATACCATTAAAACAGGGAGAAAAATTACGGTAATAAACTGTAAGGCCGTCAGAAAATGGGAGCACTCTTCATCAACCACTTAATCCAAATGTTAAAGATAGGTTTACATCTAAATGCAGGTTACATCACAGACCCTTTACTGAATTACCTACTCACACCACTGACATTTATTGAAATGAAAGACAGCTGAAACAGACCACTTCTAACATTGCTCTTTGCGTATATAGTGTCTTCACAGCAAAACATACAGTGCTCTGCAAGTACGTTAAAGTATTCCTCTTTAACTTTTCACATGTAGTCACACTAAAACCACAATCTTTATGTTTAATTGGGTTTTATGTGACAGATCAACACAAAGTAGTGCATAAAAGGGAAACGATATGTGATTTTCAAATTATTTTACAAATAAAAATCTGAAAAATGCAGTTGGCAGTTGTATTGAGCACTTTTACTCTGCTACCAGGTAAATAAAATCCTGTAAAACAAATTGCTTTGTCTAAAAGTCACTAAATTAATAAATAGGGCTGATCTATTAAGGTCTGAAAGAATTGGTAGAGAACACTTGTGAGCGAACAGCAGCACGAGGACCAAGAAACATAGCAGGCAGGTCAGGGAGAAGGTTTAAAGCAGAATAGGGTATAAAACAAAAGCCCAAGCTTTGAACATCTCATATAGTTCTTTTCAAGCCATCACCTGAAAATGGAAAGAGACTGGCAAAGCTGCAAACCTATCAAAACATGGCCATCCACTTAAACTCACAGGCCAGATAAGGACAGCATTAATCAGGCAAGCAGCCATGAGGCCTAGGGTAAATTTAGACGAGCTGCAGAGATTCACAGCTCAAGTGGGAGAATCGGTTGACAGAACAACTATCAGTTGTGCGCTTCAAAAATCTGCTTTTATAGAGATTGTATTGATTATAGAGATTTTATAGAGATTGGCAAAAAGAAAGCCACTGTTGAAAGAAAGGTATCATAAGCCCTGTTTTCAGTTTGCCAAATACCATGTAGGAGACCTAGCAGACACATGGAAGAAGATGCTCCATTCAGATGAGGCCAATGCAGAACTTTATGGCCACCATATAAAACACACTATGCTGCAGAAAACGTAATCTGCACATCAATGCAGAAAACACCATCCCCATTGTCAGACATGGTGGCTGCAGGATATTACTGTGGGGATGCAATTCCTTACCAGGGAAGCAGGTCAGAGTTGATGAGAACATGGAACTAAATGCAGAAAAATCCTGGAAGAAAAACTTGTTAGAAGCTTTGAAAGGGGTAAGACTGAAGCAGAGGTTAACTTTCCAGGAGGACAACAACCCTAAACACACAGCCAGAGCTACAAAGGGTTGGTTTGGATCGAAGCATGCTCACGTGTTAGCATGGCCTAGTCAAAGTCCAGCCTCAAATCCAATTCAGTATCTGTGATAAAAACAAAGCTCATAGACACTCTACAGATAATCTGAGATTTTTCAAACTTTAAAAACATATATAATTTCCTCCCACTATGTGTTGGTCATGATTTTAAAAATTATTCCAAAACCAACTAAATACTTTTTAAGTTTTTAAAAACGTATTATTACTCATTAGTCCAGGAAGCTTTGCTAAACCACATATCCTACGTTTATCTCCGTCTCAGCACTCGCCAAGTTGCTCATTAAGAGAGATCCAAAAAGCACTGAGAAAGTTTAAATTATTTCCACTGTGTTTAAACTCAATGAGATAGGAATCACACCGTGTTAATCATCTCCGCAATCACTGGAGCTCCCACTTCATGTCCAATTCCGGAATTAGGCTCCATTAGTTTCATTCACAGCACAGCAACGCACTGACCCAGAACTCCGGCTCACATAGAGTCGTTTGGTAAATCGATTCAAATGTGTTGCTTACCTGTTTCCCACTAATGTAAACAAGGCTCTGGACTAAAGCGCGAGTGGCAGATGTAATCTCTTCCACACCACTGGCCAGGCCTGCTCTCATTTATGCAGCAGATTTCCCTCCATGAGAAAATGGATGTTACATAGATGTTTGTTGACTTATTGTCGAGATGGGTCAAAGTCAAAAACAAGGTACAGATACTTTTAAAAGTGTCGCCAAAAACGTAGGCTTGCCTGGCTTGATGAAAAATACATGCACATGCAGATAAGTGTGAGACGGCCTGACAGACTGCGCTATTCAGCACTTCCAACCCCCCCAAAAAAACAGAAACAGAAAAACAAGTCGAAGCGAGCTGCTAAATTAGCATGCCTAATTGCATTATACTCAAAGTGGATGCTGTGAAAGGGTGCTCTGGGATTTTATTCTGTGTTGTGGCAGAATGAGCAAATGTGGTAAACTAACAGCTTTTCCACGCATACTAATCTCAAAAATGCAGTGAGACCACACAAGTTCATAAATCATTGAGGTGACGAAGGACAGTGGCAACAAACAGGATAGAAAAATGGCAGTAGTCATCATAAATAATGGATGGATGGAAGATGGATGATTGGGGAGATAAATCTAGGAGCCTAGAATAGGACAAGCATAATTTGTTAGGAATGTGCAGCTCGTATCCTGATCCGATGCCAGGCCATCCCTTGGCTCTGTTGTTGCTCTTCAGATAACCTATAATTACATCATAGCAGATTAAACTCCTCTGGGAAGGCTGTCCACAGGGTTTAGGAGCATGTTAATGGGATTTTTTTTACCATTCTTCCAGAAGCACATTTGTGCGGTCATACACTGATGTTGGATTAGAAGGTCTGGCTCTCAGTCTAATTTATCTCAAAGGTGTTCTATCAGGTTGAGGTCAGGATTCTGTTCAGGCCAGTCAAGCTCATCCACACTAAACTCTCTCATCCAAATCTTTATAGACCTTGCTTTGAGCACTGGTTCAGAGCCATGTTGGAAGAGGAAGGGGCCATCTCCAAACTGTTCCCACAAAGCTGGGAGCATTACATTGTCCAAAATCTCTTGGTTTGCTGAAGCATTCAGAGTTATTTTCACTGGAACTAAGGGGGCAAGCCTAGCTCCTTAAAAACAGCCACACAGCATAATCCCCCCTCCACCAAACATTACACTTGCCATAATACAGTCAGAGAAGTACCGTTCTCCTGGCAACCGCCAAACCCAGACTTATCCATCAGATTGCCAGATGGAGAATTGCGATTCCTCACTCTAGAGAATGCGCCTAAACTGCTCTAGAGTCCAGTGGCTGCGTGCTTTACACCACTGCATCCGACGATTTGCATTGCAAAGTCAAGAACCTCTGCACACTATGCGCGTCTGCATCTGCTGCCCCCGCATGTTTCCATCAGATTACGTGGCCTACCACTTTCTGGCTGAGTTGCTGTCGTTCCCAATCACTTCCACTCTCTTTTAATATCACTGACAGTTGACGGTGGAATATTTAGGAGTAAGGAATTTGTCATGACAGGACTTGTTGCTCAGTTGGCACCCCATCACAGTACCAAGCTGGAATTCACAGAGCTCTAGTGAGCGACCCATTCTTTCACAAATATTTGTAAACGCAGCCTGCATGTATAGGTGCTTTATACACATGTGGCCATGGAAGTTATTGGAACACCTGATATCAATTATTTGGATAGGTGAGTGAATACATTTGGCAATATAGTGTACATGGGTATTGATTTGGACATCTGAACATGAGATCTGTACACACCACATCCGTGCTAAATCAAACAAGAGGCACACTGTTTCAGATTACTGGCCAAAGAGCGACTTGCATGCACATACTCAACATCAATCCCATCTGCCCCATTTTTCTCTCTTTAAAAGTATTAAAATGAAACACAGCACACACAGCTTTCAGCTCCTTAATGCATTCCCTGCTTCCTTACGGAGAGGTAACGTCTCACTCACTGGGCCAACTTTGTCTTCTTTTTTTCTGAGGGTCCTCGTCAACTTCCCTGCGCTGATTTAAGGCCCAAGTGTTGCACTGTGGCATAAAAGCTAAAGCTATCCATGCTGCATAATTCAATGCTGCTCTCAGACCTGTCTCATTAGGAATCCTGGCCATGTTCCATTGCTCAAGTATGAGGCTGTGTGTGACAGATCTGCAGCCAGCTTGGTACAAACATTGTAGGCTCGAGCTTTAGCTTCAGCTCTTAGCAGGGCAGCTTTCACTCGCAATTCAGCTTCAACCTGCATCAGCTCTACTTTCTGCATCCCCTTATCTTATTTTTCAGTTTGTGCATCTTATCTTTCTCTGTGTGAGTGCTATTCTCATGTCTTGGTCTCTGCGAATGAGAATTAGGATTCCAACACGTGTTATGTAAGAATTGGAACAAAACTGGAAGGATGGGCAGACGGATGAAAGAACAGATACACTGATGCAACTTTTAGTTAATGGGATAGGGGATCAAGTCTGAAAGTGCATTTAGTTTTAGCTGTCATTACATTAATTAATTTTCCAGGCATTCCTATTTTTTTTCAGACTGTAAGAACCCTGGAGAGGTTGGAAATAAAAAATTAAGAAATGAGTTGAGGTGCCAGGCTTTTATCAAAACTGGAAATCCTTACTTTCAAGCAGTGCTTCAAAGTAAGGATAGCTGAAAAAGTCAAGAACGGTTCTGTTTAAAATAAATGATAGGTGCTCAAATCTGATCTCTTTGTAAATAGAAGAAAATCCACGCCCAACAGGCAACTGTTTCAGCAACATCACAGCCAGATGCTTCACTTTATTCAAGGTCCAAATCAAATATTACCAAAAAGGATCAATATGGCTCTCTGACATGTCAGAGAATCAGGAAAATCCAAAAGACTTTAAATTACAATGCTGTCACGTTTCCAGGATAAAAGATTGTGAAACAGATTTTCCTTGACATTTAAACTGTAGTATCTCAAACATCACAACTTTACTCACTAACACTGTTTTCTCTTGTTACTCTCCATTTATGCGTTACTTAAAACCACTGCTGCCATTAACTCTGTTTATCTGCCTTCTACTCCTAGTGCACTGCTTGTCTCTTTCTTACAAAAAGCTGCTAACGTAGCTATTGCTGGAAATAACCTTTGGATCTCTCCTTGATTTTCTTCCTTACATAAAAGCATTCCAGGCCCAGCACTTTTGCATTTGGCTTTGTCTCTTCCCAAGATGGAGCTACTGACAGTGTCATTAATGCCAACAACTTTCTGGACCCATGCCTTTGTTTGCCTTAGAAGGTCCCCCTGGCAGCTGTGTCCCACTCAAGGCAAATGATGTGTCCCTCAACAATTGCTCTGAGCAGCAATTGGTATTGCTGTTGTGTACTCTTTGTTACAACAATAACAGTGACGGTATTTCATGTATATAAGCAGCATTAAAGCATCTTGTCTTATAAATACGTGTACAACTAACTAAATGTTACATAGATAATAAAGAACTGCTAAAAACAGTTAAATTAAGAACGTTTTACTACTCTTGATGAGGATAGCAACCAACTTGAATGCGGAATACGGGTATGGGCGTGCTGCCTTGACTTTTCTGACTTGCAATTTCGACTTCCGTGGCATTGCAGTTGAAACTTCCTACTTCAAGGTTCCGACTTCCGAGTACAAATGTAACACACCATTAGTATCTCTCTCATCTGACCTCGCAATTGCCAGCCGGTCACAGGAAAAATGGCTTAAACTGGCTCTGCTGAAGGTCATGAGACGGAACATTTCTAAACCAGTACACAATCAGTTTTAAAGGATTTTATTGTGTTATGTTACCTAACAATGATCTATGAACCATTAAGGTATAAAAGCCTTCAGAGTTACATTGCAAAACAATACATACACTGCTCAAAAAATAAAGGGAAAACTAAAATAACACATCCTAGATCTGAATGAATGAAATATTCTCATTGAATACTTTGTTCTGTACAAAGTTGAATGTGCTGACAACAAAATCACAAAAAATCATCAATGGAAATCAAATGTATTAACCAATGGAGGCCTGGATTTGGAGTCACAACACACAATTAAAATGGAAAAACACACTACAGGCTGATCCAACTTTGATGTAATGTCCTTAAAACAAGTCAAAATGAGGCTCAGTATTGTGTGGCCTCCACGTGCCTGTATGACCTCCCTACAACGCCTGGGCATGGTCCTGATGAGACGGCGGATGGTCTCCTGATGGATCTCCTCCCAGACCTGGACTAAAGCATCCACCAACTCCTGGACAGTCTGTGGGTGGATGGAGCAAGACATGATGTCCCAGATGTGCTCAATCGGATTCAGGTCTGGGGGGCCAGTCCATAGCTTCAATGTCTTCATCTAGCAGGAACTGCTGACACACTCCAGCCACATGAGGTCTAGCATTGTCCTGCATTAGGAGGAACCCAGGGCCAACCGTACCAGCATATGGTCTCACAAGGGGTCTGAGGATCTCATCTCGGTACCTAATGAGAGTCAGGCGTACCTCTGGCGAGCACATGGAGGGCCCGGAACCCTCCAAAGAAATGCCACCCCACACCATTACTGACCCACTGCCAACCGGTTGCTGAAGGGTGTTGCAGGCAGCAGATCGCTCTCCACGGTGTCTCCAGACTCTGTCACGTCTGTCACATGTGCCCAGTTGAAACCGCTTTCATCTGTGAAAAGCACAGGGCGCCAGTGGGAATTTGCCAATCCTGGTGTTCTCTAGCAAATGCCAAGCGTCCCGCACGGGTTTGGGCTGTGAGCACAACCCCCATTTGTGGACGTCAGGGGGCCCCATTTCCATCCTCATGGAGTCGGTTTCTAACCGCTTTTGCAGACACATGCACATTTTTTTGGCCTGCTGGAGGTCTTTTGCAGGGCTCTGGCAGTGCCTCCTCCCGTTCCTCCTTGCACAAAGGCGGTGGTAGCGGGGGCCTGCTGCTGGGTTGTTGCCCCCCTACGGCCTCCCACGTCTCCTGGGTACTGGGGTTTTCCTGGTAGCGCCTCCAGGCTCTGGACACTACGCTGACAGACACAGCAAACCTTCTTGCCACAGCTCGCATTGATGTGCCATCCTGGATGAGCTGCATACCTGGGCCACTTGTGTGGGCTGTAGAGTCCGTCTCATGCTACCACGAGTGTTGGGGGAAAGCACACCAACATTCAAAAAAAGTGATCAAAACTGCCAGAAAGCATAGGTACTGAGAAGTGGTCTGTGGCCCCCCTGCAGAACTACTCCTTTATTGAGTGTGTCTTGCTAATCGCCAAAATTTCCCCCGTTGTCTATTCCATTTGCACAACAGCATGTGAAATTATTTGTCAATCAGTGTTGCTTCCTAAGTGGACAGTTTGATTTCACAGAAGTTTGATTTACTTGGAGTTATATTGCGTTGTTTAAGTGTTCCCTTTATTTTTTTGAGCAGTGGATACATATATCAATTTCAACTTGGATCTTTAGATGTTTTTTTTTACACTGCTGATAACATTATGGAAGACATAAATATTTTAGCTTGAACAAGGATTAGCTGAAACGCTAAATGTTCAACTGAAGGAAGATGTATCTCTTAGCTCCTGTGAAGGTCTTAAATAGAAGACATAACCTTCAGTTGCAGATCACCTGCCGCAAATTCTTGTTCACTTTCCACATTTTTCTAAACCTCCTCCTGCAGAATATGTTTTTCATGGTGAGGACAGAACTGACAAAAAAAATAACAGTTTCCAAAGACAAACTTTGAAAAACCTGTGGAAGGCTAGGATAATAACCAAGAAAAGACACCTTAAGCTTTAAGCAAAATAAAAAATTCTTGTAAAATAATGTGGAAAAATGAATAATAGAAAAGTCTTGTAAACAGCCATAGCTTTCTATTTTGTCTTGCACTGTTCTAAGTCACTCGAAGTGCGAGCTGCAGGCGACTGAAGGCAATGATGGTCTGTGTGTTTGCATTAGGTGAAACTATGTAACAATGAAAATTCAGACCTATGTTTTGTCACAAACTTACTATGATGTAGTCATCACTTTAAGAAGGGTTCAAGTTAGTTTTATTTGGTTCAGATTGGAAAGTGAGGAAAATCCTGCTGGATCAGATGCGGAAATCTTTGATTCTTACGATTAGGAAGATTTTAAAAACAGAACAGATTCATTTAAGGGCCAGTAAGATTATTTATTTTACAAACACTGCTTTATAAATCCATGCTGTGAAAAATGCTCTACTATGCACAGGGCTGCCTGTAAAGACATCTGTTCTGAATACTTCTTTTTATACTAGAGATGTGAAACAGATTTACGCATCAATAGTCATGGAGTTGACTGAATGTTTGGTGTGTAAAACATTTCTCTGTATGGAAGTGAAAAAGTGATATCCTGTGGAGACAATTTTATGATACTGTTATATGGAATAGAATTTTATTGTGTGTTTCTGTTTGTATAGAAGAATTTTTCAATTCAATTCAGTTTATTTATATAGCGCCAATTCACAACACATGTCGTCTCAAGGCACTTCACAATGTCAGGTACATACATTCCAATTAGTCCTAAACATTGAACAGTGCAGTCAGATTCAGTTATTTATTCAAATTGGATAAAAAGTTTTTCAATCTAAGGAAACCCAGCAGATTGCATCAAGTCAGAGACTTGTAGCAGTCACTCCTCCTGGATGAGCATGTAGCGAAAGTGGACAGTCACTAGTGTTGACTTTGCAGCAATGCCTCATACTGAGCATGCATGTAGCAACAGTGGAGAGGAAAAACTCCCTTTAAACAGGAAAAAACCTCCAGCAGAACCAGCTCAGTGTGTGCGGCCATCGGCCACAACCGACTGGGGGTTTGAAAATCAGAGCAGAGACACAAAAAGAACACAGAAGCACTGATCCAGGAGTACTTTCTATGGGAAGGAAAAGTCAATATTAATGGATGTAGCTCCTTTAGTTGTTTCATCTAGAAAGAAAGAACAGATAAACTCTGAGCCAGTTTTCAAGGTTAGAGTCTGAAAGAGAGCACATATAATTAGTTACAGTAAAAGCTCAGTCAATCGCCATGTCTAGGAGAGAGAAAGGGTTAAACACTGAAAGACAGGGCCAAGTGGATCATCGGTAGAGGGTGAGCATTAAGTTGTTGCCAGCAGAAGCTCGGACGATTCCCCTTTTCCAGAAAGGTGTTACAGGTAGACACAGAGTCACACAGGCCAGGTGTAGCTTCTAGGAAGAGAAAAGAGAGAGAACAAAAAGTTAAAAGCTGACATAACAGCAAATAATGCAAAAGTGGAGAGTAGTGTGAGAATGTAGCGAAGAGAGTGAAAGTGGTCATTATTTCCTCCAGCAGCCTAGGCCTATAGCAGCATAACTACAGAGATAGCTCAGGATAACCTAAGCCACTCTAACTATAAGCTTTATCGAAAAAGGAAAGCTTTAAGCATAGCCTTAAAAGTAGACAGGGTGTCTGCCTCACGACTAAAACTGGGAGCTGGTTCCACAGGAGAGGAGCCTGATAACTAAAGGATCTGCCTCCCATTCTACTTCTAGACACTCTAGGAACCACCAGTAAACCTGCAGTCTGAGAACGAAGTGCTCTGTTAGGAACATATGGAACAATCAGATCTCTGATGTATGATGGAGCTAGATCATTAAAGGCTTTATATGTGAGGAGGAGAATTTTAAATTATATTCTCTCTTTTTAATTTTCATCAGAACTCTTGCTGCAGCATTTTGAATCAGCTGAATGCTTTTAACTACATTTTGTGGACATCCTGAGAGTAAAGAATTACAATAGTCCAGCCTTGAAGTAACAAATGCATGGACTAGTTTTTCAGCGTCACTCCTGGACAGGATATTTCTAATTTTGGCAATGTTCCGGAGGTGAAAAAAGGAACTCCTAGAAACCTGTTTAATATGGGATTTAAATGACATGTCCTGGTCAAAAATAACACCAAGGTTTTTTATTTTATTATCGGAAGCCAATTTAATGCCATCCAGGTTAAGTGATTGACAAAGCAGTTCCTTTTTTAAAGACTCCGGTCCAAAGACGAAAACTTCTGTCTTGTCTGAATTTAGAAGCAGAAAATTTAAAGTCATCCAAGTTTTTATGTCTTCAAGACATGCTTGTAGTCTATCTAACTGGCCGGGCTCATCAGAATTTACGGATAAGTAAAGCTGAGTATCATCAGCGTAACAGTGAAGATTTATCCTATGATGCCTGATAATTTTACCTATTGGAAGCATATATATAGTAAATAGAATTGGCCCAAGTACTGAACCCTGTGGTACTTCACAATTAACCCTGGAGTTTAAAGATGATTTATCATTTACATGAACAAACTGGAATCTGTCAGACAATTAAGATTTAAACCAGTCTAGCGCAGTTCCCCTGATCCCTACAGAATATTCCAGCCTTTCTAAGAGAATATTGTGATCGACTGTATCAAATGCAGCACTGAGATCAAACAGGACAAGTACAGACACAAGTCCATTATCCGAGGCCGTAAGAGTATCATTAGTGACTTTCAGCAGAGCTGTTTCAGTGCTATGATGAGCTCTGAACCCTGACTGAAACTCTTCAAACAGGTCATTGCTGTGTAAATGCTCACACTGGAATGGAAGATTGGATATAGGTCTGTAATTTTTCAAGTCATCTCGATCAAGCGAAGGTTTCTTAAGTAAAAGTTTAATTACAGCTACCTTAAAAGCTTTTGGTACATGTCCATTTACTAAGGATAGATTAATCATATCTAAAATGGGGCTGCTAATCAGAGGGAACACTTTCTTAAATAATTTGGTTGGGATTGGGTCTAACATACAAGTTGAAGGTTTGGATGAAGCTAATATTTCTGATAACTCAGGAAGCTCCACAGGATCAAAACAGTCCAAACACAAGTTCTACAGTTACTTCCAATGTTGTCTCACTTGCTGAGGATAAAGTAATCATCTTCGGGAGCATGTCAAAGATATTATTTTTAATAGAATCAATTTTATTTAGGAAGAATCCCATAAAGTCATGACTGCTGAGAGCTGAAGAATTGGATGGCTCAAAAGAGCTATGACTCTGTGTAAGTTTTGCAACTGTACTAAATAGAAACCTAGGCTTATTCTTGTTCTCTTCTATTAATGATGAGAAATAAGCTGGCGAATCGTCTTTTTATACAACAGTAGGCTATTTTTCCAGATTAAGCAGGAATCCTCTAGGTGTGTAGAGCGCCATTTTCTCTCAAACTTTCTAACATTGTGCTTTAAAGTACGCAGCTCTGAATTAAACCAAGGAGCCTGCCTCCTATAAATAATTACCATCTTTTTCAAGGGGGCTGCATTGTCTAATGCACCACGCAATGATGAAGTAACACTATGAATAAAGAATCAATTTGTGAAGGGACAGAAACATAATTATTGCCCTCCACTGTGCTTTTCTGTGATAATGAGGAGATTAAAAGTGGAACAGATTCTTTAAAGGTTGTTACAGCATCGTCTGATAATGATCTACTATAATGACATTTTCTTTCAGGTGTGGAGTACCTGGTTAAATTAAACTCAAAGGTTATTAAAAAATAGAGACAGGACAGGGTTATGAGGAAATATTATTTCTTTACACTCAATGCCATATGTCAGCACAAGCTCCAGAGAGTGAAGACAAAGGTGGGTAGGTTTGTTAATGTTTTGAGCAAAGCCAATTGAGTCTAAGATAGCATTAAAGGCTATATTTAGGCTATTACTTTCAGTGTCAACATGAATGTTAAAATCCCCCACTATAATAACCTTATCTGTATTTAACACTAAATCAGATAAAAGGTCTGAAAACTGATCTAAAAATTGAGAGTAAGAGCCTGGTGGACGGTACAAAACAACAAACAGAAGTGGTTTTAGTGCTTTGCAATTTGGATGAGGAAAACTAAGGATTAAATATTCAAAAGAGTTGTAGCTATTGATTGGTCTGGGACTAGTCAATAAATCAGACTGAAAGATGGTTGCTACTCCTCCTCCTCGCCAAGTATTCGAGGAATGTGAAAATTTAAATAATTAGTAGGAGTTGACTCATTTATAGTAACATAATCCTCTTGCTGCAGCCAGGTTTCTGTGAGGCAAAATAAATCAATCTGATTGTGACAAATCAGGTCACTAACTAGCAATGTCTTTGAAGAGAGAGATCTTATGTTCAGTAAGCCATTTTTAATTGATTTATTTTTCTTTTTAGTCTGAGTTGCGTGTATTTTTATGAGATTTTCATGATTTCCTCCTTTTAGATTATTTTTTAATCTATTCAATTTTGGCCGTGGGCGAGACACTGTCTTAATAGGGTAATGGGTGGGTAGCAGTACAGAAGGTGCAGAGAGGAGTGTTAAACTACGACCCTGCTTCCTGGTCTGAACCCTGGGTTGTCAGAGCTTTGGAGAACTAATAAATTCGGCCAGATTCCTAGAAAGAAGAGCTGCTCCATCCAAAGTGGGATGGATGCCGTCTCACTGGATCAGACCAGGTTTTCCCCAAAATGTTCGCCAATTATTATTTCTAAAGAATATAAAAGGTCTGCTTGATAAAAATGTTCAAATGTAGATTGCACTGCTATGAAAGAGTAGCCCTCTAACACCGGGGGGATAGCATCATAAAGAAAATCATCTTCTCAATATCGGATATTACTGAATTTCATTTTGTAGCTTTATTTTACATTTAACTGCTAAATTATGCTAATAAATTTCAGTAATTTTGAAATGGGTGAGCCAACTCATAGCACCAAAACACTTCACCTACTTAAGTAAAAGTATTTTTAGACAAGAATGGGGTTTCCATTTTTCATTTTAAATAATATTATCCTTTGTTCCTTAAGTAGAGAATGATAAATTACAATAGAAACTCACGAATAGTTTACATGTAGCAATTGATAAATCTAATCTTGCTCATATATTTAAAACCAGAATGGTTTTAAATATAAAACCTTATCAGTCTGAAGGGTGAACTCTTTCCTTAACCAAGCAGCCATCTTTTCACATTCTCTCTGGAAATCAGTAAGATTTGTATATTAAACATCTCTTTATTTTCAGAACGACAATATTGATGCTTCAAACGATAATTGAAAGATAATATTAGAAATCGGCAGTAATAAATAATTAGCCTATAGTCACACTAATGTATTTCAAGAAGCAAAAGCCTAACAGAAGCAAACAGAAAATTTCAATACCCAAGACCAGATGAGCTAAGAAGTACAAACCATTCATGAGCCGTCAGCAGACAGAAAATGTTTACATAATTCGGACTTGCTGTGAGAATGTTTTTGTCTGTATAACTGCCTCCATTTGAATAGCAACTGTGCTTACAATTCAAATGGTATCATTGCCGTGATCCACCTGAATTTTGTAATTTTCTGCTTTCTGTTGTTACCGGTAATTGTACCCCTAGTGGGTGCCAGCTGATTATTTCTACATTGTTATATTGAAGCTTTGAGTCTACCATTTTGCTTAGGTTTAACATATAAACAATGAAGGATGTAACAAGAATAACATAGCTAGAAATACATCTGTGCATTCTTTCACAAACATCCTTGCTCCTCGAGGTGCATTTTTTAATAGTCAGTATTCTTAATGTTTTCCCTGATCAACTTCAGTGTCACAGGTAGGAGGAAGCAAGAGATGAGCAGGCACAATTTAGACAAATCATATAGTACAGGTTTAAAGTGAAATATGAAGCACCTCTTCTTTAATAAAGTCAATATAATTTTGGTACGAGGCTGATCAGAAGTTAAATTTCGCAAAATTTCAGTTTATCCCTAACAAAAAACAGGGATTCTTCTTTGGGAGCGATTTAAATGTCAGTGTATATTCATAGGCAAGGCCTTTTTTGACAAAGCTTATAGTTAGAGTGGCTTATGTTATCACTATGCTACATTCTGTTACTACTCTCCGATTTTGCATTCTTTGTTGTTATTATAGCTTTTAACTTTATGTTCTCTTTGTTTCCTCTCCTTCTAGAAGCTACACCTGGCTTGGCTCTGTGTTTAGCCGTGACACCTTCCTGGAGGGGGCATTGGCTGAGCTACTGCTGCCAACAACATAATGTTCTCCTTCTATAGATGATACACTTGGCTCTGCCTTTCGGTGTTTAACCCCGTCTCTCTCCAAGACTAAGCTATTGGCTGAGCTTTTACTGCAACTAACCATATACACTCTCTTTAACACTCTAAACTTGAAAACTTATCTGTTTTTTTTCTCCTAGATGAAACCACCAAAGAAGCTCATACTGCCTTTAATGTTTTATTTTTCTTTCACATAGAAAGTACTCCTGGATAAGTGCATCTGTGTTTCTTATTTGTGTGTGTATGCTCCTTCTTCTCAAACCCCCAGTCGGTCACAGAAGATGGCTATACTGTACAGCAGTTGCACTCAATGCTTGGTCAGGGCTCCTATAGCATGAATTACTGCGCAAATGCAACCTGGCATGGTGGTGCAGTCTGTGGAGTCTGTGGCTCTGCTGTGATGTAAAGAATGCCCAGTTTGCATTAATATCGGCATTCATTTCATCTGCTTATTTGTATCTGGTGTCTCTCATCTTCCTATCTACCATATCCTATAGCTTCTCTTCTGAATATGAAAAATAAAATCAGCATTTTCATATATCTATTCATAAAGTGATAGTGGTCTATTTTCTGCTAGACAGCTGCTTCCACTTTAGACTTGATAAGTGTACCTTCTTTTACCAACCTTTTTCCTTCCACTCAACTTTCCATTAATAAGCTTTGATATATTACTCTGAACTGCCAGGTGGGACATCTTTAGGAAAGCCTTTCTATGGCTTACCCTTTTTATGAAGGCCATCAATGACTGTTTGCTGGACTAAAATCTATTTTCAAGGTGTTATGTAATATTTTAATTTAATGGAAACTGTATTTTGGCTTTTCATAGATTTAATCTTCAAATTTCACAGAAATAATTGCTTGAAAATTCAATCTGTGTAAATGGTTGTGCATGGTTGTTTGTCCTGTGTGTGTCTGTGTTGCCCTGCAATGGACTGGCGACCTGTCCAGGGTGTACCCTGCCTCTCGCCCGCAGACTGCTGGAGATAGGCACCAGCTACCCCACGACCCACTATGGAATAAGCGGTAGAAAATGACTGATAATAATGTATTAGAAAGTACCTCTATGGATAAATGCATCAGGTTAAATATTTTGGAATTTAACTTTCAACTCGGAATTTTTTTTAAATGTTATTTTAACTGGATGAGTCCAAGCTTCATGGTTCATGCCAAATGCGACACCCCTGCAGGTCTCCAAATGTTTCTCCACTTGGTAACTTGATTGCAGGGAAGCTGGTAGTGACGTGTTTACCACTTTCAGCTTCCCACATCCAACCATAGCAAATGTCACTTTGCCCCTCCAGTTAAAACTTTAGACCTCAACTTTTGCACTGATTTCAAAAATCAAAGCAAAGCAAATCCTGAGCCCGGAACCTGACCTCGGTCTGAATGTATTTAAGCCAAAGTGACTCTCACACCCCAGAGCTACTAAAAAATTGAGAGAATTTGTTGATATAAATGCATGGATGCACGGCCAGCCACATTTAACAGACATAAGAGAGTGGGATATTTGCCTTCTGCAACAGTGAGAAGTTCAGTTAGCGAGTAGAGAGAAACATGGGAGACACACACTGACCTGCCAAATGAGGGGGGCAAGTGACGATCACAGCCCTACACAAGAAGGTGTCGTTGGTCGTCATGACCCTGGCCAACTCTGCATCCTGTGGAAACAGAAATACATTTTCATTTTATGAAAGATTTAACAGTAAAAGCAATCTGGTTTGGTGTGGCGGAGAAGCTTACAAGAGTAATTTGCTGTGAGATAGAATAAATCATCAATCATATGACGTATGTGCAGAGCTGGGGTTATATACATACACTTAAAGAAGGTAAAAACTATTCAACATGTCAATGTTTTTCTCAGTTCATATATTTCTAATACTTTTATTGACATGAAATTCAAACTGGATGTTGCCGGCAACCCAAGTAAATTCACGCAGAAGAAGAAGAAAAGCTAATTAGTTTAAAGCTAATTGTTGGATAAAAATTCGATAAAAATTTGGAAAGACAAAGGGAATAAATATTGAACATAAATACAGAAATGTATTAAATACTTTGTGGAAAAGCTTTTGTTGCCCCTTTATGGAGAACCTAGTCACATTCATTGCTTATGTGTGATTTTGACCGATTTTTCCACAAAAACCGTCTTTAAATCTTAAAGGTTCTGGGGATCTTTTCAATGCACTATAATCTTTAGTTCTTTCCACAGATTTTTCACTGAATATAAGTCAGGTGATTGACTGGGCCATTGTACTAGTTTGACTTTCTTTCTGTAAATCCAATTAAAATAAAACTGTGTGTTTGGAACTATTGTCTTCCTTAAAAATCCACACTTGTTGCACAAGATTCAGATTCTTATCAAAAATGTCCTGGTGCATGTCTCCATTCAACCTTCCTTCAGCTATATGAAGGAAACAACAAGATATGAAATACAAATTAGAAGTTAAAAGAAACTGACTTTTCAAAAAATATATAATTGTGTTCTCAACCAGCAGATCAGTTATTTTGAGATGTTTATGTTTTTCTCTAACTGGGGATGTGGGCATGTTAAAGAAAGAAGCTATTTTCTTGAAACTTATCTTGACATATGAAGATCAACATCTGTCTTGTTTCAATGCCATGTTCTTGATTTTCGAAAATGTGGTACTGCAATAAAAGATTAGCTTCATCAGAGGTGCCAATGAGCATGGATGTACTGCTTTTAAAACCAGAATCATTAAAAGAGAAAATGTCATTTATCCGAGTGTAAACAAACTGCTTCTAAAACTCTATGCTTGATTCTGGCTCATCTTGTGTTTAGATGAAACTCCATATGGATGTAGGCCCTAAGTTGCACAAAGTGGACAGCAGGAGTTGTCTGTGTTTCCCTTCATTGTGTCAGTTGAAACTGTCGGATGACCAGGAGGAAAAAAAGACTGCCACAAGTCTGTCTTTGTGTTCAGCAAACAGCATCAGTTGATATCAACTGCCGTGGACTTGATTTGGACCAAACTGTCATGCTATGTGGCCATATTCAGTCCAAATGCCCCGAAAATATCAGTTATTGTGTTGGGGACTTTCATCCCTGCCCTTTTCAACTATAGAACTCTCACATTTTCAGGTAAAGATGATCCAGATAGGATTAACTTTATACTTCCTCCATTTTTACTCCCTTCCTCCTAGCGATATAATTAATCGATAGATTAAATAAATTGGTGACGTGCCTTTGTTTAAAATTATATTATCACCTTAGATACTTGGGTAGCTGATGAATTAACTATTTATGATAAACCATATTTCTCTAACTGAATGCTATCCATGTTATTGTGTTATGCAAATTATCCAAATTAGCATCATCCTCCTCAGTAAGGCTGGTAGAGAGCATGTATTGCAAGACTCCTGCTGGTTGACTTCTTGTTGATTCCCCACACAGGATGAAAAATAAATGACTAAACGGAGCTTGCAGTACTTTCTGAATTAATCACATGCTGTGAATCACAGTTACAGCCACTCTTTTCAATTACTGTTGACAACAAAAATATTTGCTTCCGTGTGCGTCTGAGTGGTCGCCTTGGTCGGAGAACCAACATCTTGGTTCAGCTAAACAGACAAGAAATGAGGGGACAGAAGAGAGGAAGGCATGCAGCAAAGGTCCAAAAGTAAGGAAACAAACCGCAGAGCAGCTGAATTAATTTAGTTGTTGTGCGTGGCCCAAGTTAGTCTATGGTACACAAAGGTTCAGGTTTTCCCCTGCAAATCAACCAAGGCTTCACAGATGGTTCTGTGTAATAATCTATTTGTATGCAAAGTTAAGTTCTGAGGCAGATGTCTAATACCTCCAGGGACTGAAAAATAGTTTTGATGAGGAAAATGAACAAAAACATTTATCTACCAAATGAAACTTTCCTCATCTTCATGGAGAATTCCAAGGTGTTTTGTCAGAAAGGATATATACACTCCAGTGTGTTCTGGGCCTGCCTCGTTGTGCGATTTGCCTAAAAAAGCTCTGTTGTGATTATTAATCTGACAATATTATTTAATATTTAATATTAGTATTTTAATATTTTATCAAATAATATTTCGGTCTGTTAAGGGTTGTCCTGTGAATACCAGCCCAATAAGGCGGTGGTATTAGGACAAAGTTGAAAGGTGTGAGCCAAGCTCTGACATTATTGAACAGCATAAACTCTGCACACACATGGAATAAATTCACACAATTTCTTAAAATGCAAGAATTTATTAACAAAAATAAGTCAACTCAAAGTCAAAACATATTTCAATCAACAAACTCTTTACTATACTAAAACAATCCAACTAAACTACCAAGCAGAATTAAAGAATAAGGAAGACTAATGGGCTATGTACAATATAAACAAGTTGATTAAAGATGATTGAAAATCATGACCAAAAGAGTGATTCAAAATTACCATGCAATGTTATTTATGTTTGAGAACCAAGGATTATCTTGAAGAATCTGGAAATGAAGTTAAGTTAGTCTTGGAACCAACTTAGGCAATAATCAGCAAACGTTTAGACAACCATTCACAATGCAAGATCAAATAAAATATTATTTTAATAAAATAATGTTTTAAAGAATGATCTGCTGAATAAAACCAACCTTCTGGATGACTAATTCTCAACGGTGTCTCATTAGCTACCTTTATTTATTGAAATAATATTTAAAGAAATCTTATTAAAGGAGTATTTGAGAAAGAGCCAAATCTTTCTGGAGAAATGGGGCTTAATGGTGTTTACTTAGTTATCAGATGTAGTAAAATAATGTTTAGAGACTATTATTCACTAACTTGAAAACTAAACCTTCCTGTTAAATATTCTGTAGCAAGTACGTGTTCTTAAGCTGTTAGCAGTTAAGCTAACAAAGGAGGCCGATAGCTTAGCTTAGCACCAGAACCAAACACATACCTTTAAAATACCAGGGTCAATGAAAGGGTTAAAATGCATAAGCGCGGACGGCGCGTTATGAGCAACTTCCTGTGTTTAAAATCACCCTTTAACTAAAGTTTGTCTTAACTTTAAAAACACACAAACAAAGAACACAACCTGAGCACGTGTGCTGCAGATAGCCTGCTAGCACTAAGATAGCGGAGTTTTACACAAACAAACTTCACAAAATGAAAAACGTTTAGATCATTTCATCCTAAATGTTATTCTGCCCAAACCTAACCTCTGACCATGCTGAGGAAAAGATGTCCGGGGCGGCGAAGATTGAACAGGTGTCCACAGTCAACAAGCAGTTAGCTTTCGGCTAACCTCGGTAGCTTCGGGCACTGTGGCGTGCGAGACGGCCCGTTCTGTCCGCCAACTAGCTATTCATTACCGTAAACATTGTGATGCGGTCTCTGCTGTCTTCCTTCCAGACTGGGAGACCGCATCTTTGCCGGGCTTCTCTCGAACACCGTGTGCGTCTGCAGGGCTCGGAGAGAGAGTCAAACAATGCTGTTACCTTAATTCCCCCGTTCGTAAATGAATGCCGGATACACAAACAGCAATTCATTCCATACTCAACTTTTGCATATGATCGGTGATCATATGAGACTCTTGGATCCAGTTTGAAGAGTTTAAGTCTTTTTTTGCCAGCAAAAAGACTTCAGCGCGCTGTGTCTGCTCCTGGTCCGATGGTCAACCGGCTTGGAGAGATCGGAGCATTGGAAAGGGGGTGCTTTTATACAGCCAGTGGCATCATGGGAAACCCACTGATACCCCCTTTTCCTAAGTTGTGCCGGAAGTAGATTAATGCAATTTGTTTTGAAAATTCCAGAAGAGTCCGTACCGGAGTTTAATGTTGAAATCCATGGCTTAGGGTTCCAACAGCTCCAAAGTAAAGCATCATAAGCAGATGCCTGAACTACCTCCTTGGCATTAGTAATGACTCTACTCCAAGCTTCTAACCTCATCTACAAGACTGGGTCTAGTCACCCAACTAAGGAAGCTCTGTCCACTGACCTGGGATATCATCTTTTCAGTCATAATCCATATCTTATCTGTTATAAAAGCGTGTTGGACTGTACACTTATCAGCTACTTTCAGGTACACCTGTACAACAGCTTGTTAACACAAGCCAATCACATGGCTGCAATTTAGGCATTTAGGCATCTAGATATGGTAAAGGCTACTAAGTTAAACTGAGCATCAAACTAAGGAAGAAAGGGAATTTAAGAGACTTGGACTGAAGGATGGTCGTTGGTACCAGACAGGCGAGTCTGATTGTTTCAGAAACTGCTGATTTTCAGTAGCTCAAATTACCTCTAATTACAACCAAAGTATAAAGAGTACCATTTCTGAATGCATGTTGAATGCATGTTGAGACTCGAAGCAAATGGACTAAAACACCTGAAGAGCACACCAGTTAGCCATGAACAGGAAACTAAGGCAATAATTCAAAAAAGGCTCACCAAAACTGGACAGAGAAAAGGGATTGGAAAAATGTGGCGTGGTCTGATGAGTCATGATTTCAGCAGCAACGTTCATATAGTAAGATCAGATCAGAAAAGCATGGATCCACCCTGCTGTGTGGCACTAGCTTATGTTGGTTTTGGTGGCGTAATAGTGAGAAGGTCTTTTTCCTAGTACCAATCAAACATTATTTATAAACACTATAGCCTATTATTGCTGCTGAATGAGTAAAAAAAACATTCTAATGTATAGCAGGATAATGCACCATGTCACTAACTCTAAATCATCTCAAACTGGTTGTTTGAACATCACAATGAGTTGTACTCCAACAGGCTCCACACACAGCAGATCTAAATCCGGTAGAGACCTTTGGGCTGGAATGCGCTGAAACATGGGTGTTCAGTCGACAGATGTCTGATGCTATAATGTCAATATGGACCAAAATCACAGAGGAATGTTAACAACACCTTTTTGAAACCATGCCACAAGGAGGTAAGGCAGTTCTGAAGGCACAAGGGGATCAAACCCTGTTAAGGCAACGTGTGCCTCATATAGTGGCCAGTGAGCCCCGATTTCTGCAGATAAAGCTTCTTTCCATCTCGAGTTCCCTCCTGGCCTCATTCGTAAAAAAAAGACGTCAAGATACTAGAACTTGTCCATTTGAGGACTGAAAAGAAGTGTTCCACCTTTTCTGGTTAAGAACCATTATCTCTGCCTTAAATACATTATCAATATGACATAAATTAACCTTTATGATCACTTCTAAAGCTTCAACTGAAAACAAAACTTATGATATATCCTGTTTAAGTCAGCAAAGCATCTCTGTGGTAAAGAGTCTTTTAAAGATGTTTAGCTTCCAGCACATGGATTTAGAGTCACTATTATTATGACAATGGTATGTTGTTTCAGTTTTAAATGCATCATGTCATTGTTCTGCATGGTCTTTCAACAACACCATCCAGGGTGTAAACACTACCTCCCCAACTGGGAGGGCTTTTGTCCGTGCTCCACTTTAGCTGATGTAAAGTGTAAACTCTAAAACGCCTGTGGCTGTTAGTGTCAGTGTGAATGTGTTTCTCCGTCAATAAGTGTTAGCACTTTGATAGACGGGCACAATGTCAAGGTTCTGCCCTGCCTCTCACCCACTTCATGCTGGACGGCACACTAAAAGGCTTCCAGTAACCTTGGACATAGAAGGATATGGAAAACGCATAATACATGGTTTTTCATGCTTCACTCTTTTTCTTGCATAGTTCAAAAAGTACTTGACAGGATACATTTTCTACTTTAAACAACAATTTTCACAAATCTGGATTTTGAAAGAAAGCTAAATAAATTTTTTATTTGCATTTTCCTAATCTCAATGTAACCTCTTGGGATATTTTTATGTAGCCCATCAAGCTGCATTACCTACTCAAATTAAAACAAGTTTGTTCTTTCTGACCAAACCTAAGAACACAAGGTACAAGTTTGCAGGTATTGTTTCTGCACTGCTCTCTCTTTCTTTTTTTATTTAAGATTTTCTTAGGAACTAGTGACCTTTATTGGACATGCAGCAAATAGCCTGGAATGGCCTTAAAACCCTCACCAGAGCAAAAGGCAGTTTATTCTTTAAGGTCATTGCTAATGTCTTACCATCTTGGCATTGTGTTAACACACACCGTAATGCTTCAGACCAGCAAACTGACAAAAACTGTCAGTGCATCTATCAGATATTTTTTCACTGAAACCTGATGGAAAGGGAAAGGGTGTACTTAGTTGTTTTTTTTTTTCTATGGAGGAATATTTCACTTACACGTTAGAAGAATGTTGCAAAGGTTCCCTGCAGGTCATTCTGTGCATTGGTGCCTTTAGAGTGACAAGCACTATTAACTCATGAAGTACAGTATTTAATTGTGAGTTCTGTAAAACATAACATGTAAAATGTTTCATGTTTTAAATTAGGTGAACAAATAAACGCATTAATAGCCAACATGACCTGCATATAATAATCTAATATTGATGGAGTCCACTGTACTTCGGTCCCTTTGGTCTCTCAGCTGTGGACGAAGGAGAAATTCAGACGGAACTGAGAGAGCCTTCAGATGAGACAGGCTGTTTCCCCAGTGAGGGAGCCGTTATCTCAGTGTCACTCCTCATCACTCCCCCAAGTGAGATGTTACTGTACTCTACCTGCCATATGGCCATCACAGCAGAGCCCAGCCGAACGTTCTTCCAGCCAACCCGCTGTGCCAGACATTCAGAAAGTTGTTGGGTGCCTCCCTGTGGAGAAACAGATATGACACCATGAGTCAGGCTTGACATGGTGTACATTAATGCCCATTCCTGGACCTAAGAAGGGATTGTGAAATGCTTTCCACATTATGGATGGACATAGACAGTATTTAAAATGCATAAATCACAGTTTTTTAAACTTTGCTATTTTAGTTGTGTTTGGGGTCGTTGTAGTATGCAGTTGTATATATTTCCATGTTAGAAATCAAGCTAGCCTACATTAAAAGTATGAAAGAAAAAAGGGCAAGCACGGACAGCAAACAATGCAGCCAAAAGATGCTGAAGAGTAAAGATGTTACGTTTGAAACACTGAATTCAGGCTTCAACATATAATACAATGGCCAAGTAGTGACAAATGACAAAACTAGTGATTCAAAAAACCCCAACTTAAGTGAAATTGTACAGGGGTTGGACAATGAAACTGAAACACCTGGTTTTAGACCACAATCAGTATGGTGTAGGGCCTCCTTTTGCGGCCAATACAGTGTCAATTCGTCTTGGGAATGACATATACAAGTCCTGCACAGTTGTCAGACGGATTTTAAGCCATTCTTCTTGCAGGATAGTGGACAGGTCACTACGTGATACTGGTGGAGGAAAACGTTTCCTGAATCGCACCTCCAAAACACCCCAAAGTGGCTCAATAATATTTAGATCTGGTGACTGTGCAGGCCATGGGAGATGTTCAGCTTCACTTTCATGTTCATCAAACCAATCTTTCACCAGTCTTGCTGTGTGCATTGGTGCATTGTCATCTGATACACGGCACCGCCTTCAGGATACAATGTTTGAACCATTGGATGCACATGGTCCTCAAGAATGGTTCGGTAGTCCTTGGCAGTGACGCGCCCATCTAGCACAAGTATTGGGCCAAGGGAATGCCATGATATGGCAGCCCAAACCATAACTGATCCAGCCCCATGCTTCACTCCGGACATGCAACAGTCTGGGTGGTACGCTTCTTTGGGGCTTCTCCACACCGTAACTCTCCTGGATGTGGGGAAAACAGTAACGGTGGACTCATCAGAGAACAATACATGTTTCACATTGTCCACAGCCCAAGATTTGCGCTCCTTGCACCATTGAAACCGACGTTTGGCATTGGCATGAGTGACCACAGGTTTGGCTATAGCAGCCCGCCCGTGTATATTGACCCTGTGGAGCTCCCGGCGGACAGTTCTGGTGGAAACAGGAGAGTTGAGGTGCACATTTAATTCTGCCGTGATTTGGGCATCCGTGGTTTTATGTTTTTTGGATAACATCCGGGTTAGCACCCGAACATCCCTTTCAGACAGCTTCCTCTTGCGTCCACAGTTAATCCTGTTGGATGTGGTTCGTCCTTCTTGGTGGTATGCTGACATTACCCTGGATACTGTGGCTCTTGATACATCACAAAGACTTGCTGTCTTGGTCACAGATGCGCCAGCAAGATGAGCACCAACAATCTGTCCTCTTTTGGACTCTGGTATGTCACCCATAATGTTGTGTGCATTTCAATATTTTGAGCAAAACTGTGCTCTTACCCTGCTAATTGAACCTTCACACTCTGCTCTTACTGGCGCAATGTGCAATCAATGAAGACTGGCTACCAGGCTGGTCCAATTTAGCCATGAAACCTCCCACACTACAATGACAGGTGTTTCAGTTTCATTGTCCAACCCCTGTATATGGCTATTCACCTAATGAGTTGGAGGAAGTCATGAAAACTGTGGCTTAACTGTGATCTATAAAACTGGCACCTTTTCTTGAGATTTAAATGTGCTATATGACAAGCCCCGTCACCACAGTGGCAAATGGTTGCTTGTGACAAAATTATAATTCAAAATCTACATTTCTGGATGTGAAAGTTCAGAGTCTCAAGTCAGATAGATGTGGATATAATTTTTGTGCCTGTTCTGTCCAACACTGTTACCCTGATGTTTGCAGGGGTCAGCCTTGACATTCCTCCAAACAACTGTCTAAAAGGTATACATTATACTGTGTAAAACATGGCAGTAGTGAATGGAATCAGCTGAAAATCTCACTTTACTACACCCATCAGTCTGTGTTTTACTGTGGGTTAACTTGGAGCTTTTAAACATTATGCTGTTGGAGTGAGGAGGCGTGGTAAGGCGTATTCGTCACTTCCTGTTTTGCACTTGGTGGATTGTTTGGTGTGTGAAGGCTCTCTCGTTTGATCTGATTTCTCTCTACTGTGATATCTCTTACTTGTTATAATACATAAGCACGTTAAAACCATACTTTCTGTTGCTGTATTTAACGTTTGGCGACTCTCCCTTTTTAAAATTTTTTTTTTCTAGTAGTGGTAAGGGGTCGCTAGCTTAGCGTTAGCTTTAGCTCCACCATGGCTAACCGTTCTGCTGCTCTCTGAGTTTCCCTCCTCTTCTTGCTCTCTGTGTCAGATGTTCAGTTACTCCTCTGCCCTTTTTAGTGATATGGTACGTTAAAAAAATTAGCATTTTTGTAGTTTTGGAGCGGGGGTGTCGGATTTGAGGCCCGGCCCCGCGCTGTTGAAAACCAGCAGATAGCCGAGGCCCCTTAGCCAGGCCGGAGCCCCCCAGGGTAGCTCCCTGTAGCAGTCCTCCGGCAGAGCCTGCGCAGCCGGGATCTCAGGCCGGCTGGGTGACGGTACGTAGGAAGCATAGCCTTAGATCTCAGCCCACAGGTCACCACCAA
This sequence comes from Crenichthys baileyi, assembly GCA_036173005.1. Lineage (NCBI taxonomy): Eukaryota > Metazoa > Chordata > Actinopteri > Cyprinodontiformes > Goodeidae > Crenichthys > Crenichthys baileyi. The sequence goes on along the minus strand of JAHHUM010000069.1, from coordinate 13,348 downwards.
CCCGTCTGCGTTTCTAATTTTCCCCGCTCAGCGACACACCCAATCAGGGGGTGCCGCTCAGCGACACACCCGCTGAGAAGCCAACTCTGGTAATTGGCAGCTCCATAGTCAGAAACATGGCACTAGAGACCCAGCGACCATAGTCAAATGTCTGCCAGGGCCAGAACGGGCCGACATCAAATCCTACCTGAAACTGCTGCCAAAGGATAAGCGTAAATACAGAAAGATTGTTATTCACGCTGGCAGTAATGACACCCCGGGGGCCCCCTTAAATTTCGGAGGTCAACAAAAGTTTTTTAGTGTTGCTTCGGTGTGTAAGTTTGCCCAAAACAATGTCGGACTCCGTCATTTTCTCTGGTCCCCCCCCCCGATCTGCCCATTGAAACATTTTTAAGCCGAATGCTGTCATTCAACCCCGCTGGCTGTCTAGGTGGTGTTCCCCAAAAAACGATGTGGGCTACATTGATAATTGGCGAACATTTTGGGGGGAAAACCTGGTCTGATCCGGAGAGACGGCATCCATTCCCACTTTGGGATGGGGGCAGCTCTTTTTTAGGAATCTGGCCGAATTTTTATTTCCCAAACTCTGACAACCCAGGGTTCAGACCAGGAAGCAGGGTCGTAGTTTAACACTCCTCTCTGCAGCTTCTGTACTGCTACCCCCCCTTTCCCCTTTTAAAAGACAGTGTTCTCGCCCCACCCAAAAATTTAAATTAATTTAAAAAAATCAAAAAAAGGGGAAATCAGGAAAAATCTCATAAAAATACACACAAAACCAGACTAAAAAAAAATAAAAAAATTTAAAATGTGGTTTACTGAGCATAAGATCTTTTCTCTTCAAAGACTTTGCTAGTTAGTGACCTGATTTGTGACAATCAGATTGATTTTTTTTGCCTCACAGAAACCTGGCTGCAGCAAGAGGATTATGTTACTATAAATGAGTAAACTCCTACTAATTTTTAAATTTTCACATTCCTCGAAAAAAACTGGGCGAGGAGGAGGTTAGAAAACCATCTTTCAGTCCGATTTATTGCAAATTCCCAGACCAATCAATAGCTACAACTTTTTCTTTTGAATTTTAATCCCCCAAAAAAAAAAAAAAAATTTTTTCTCATCCAAAATTGCAAAGCACTAAAACCACTTTCTTTTTGTTTTTTTTAACCTTTCCACCAGCCCTTACTCTCAATTTATAGATCAGTTTTTTCAGATCTTTTTTCTGATTTAGTGTTTAAATACAGATAAAGTTATTATAGGGGGGGATTTTAACATTCATGTTGACACTGAAAGTGATAGCTTTTAAATATAGCCTTTTAATGGTTATCTTAGACTCAATTGGCTTTACTCAAAAACATAACAAACCTACCCACTTTGTTTTTTCATTCTCTGGACCTTTTGCTGACATATGGCATTGAGTGTACAGACATATTTTCTCACAACCCCTGTGCTGTCTGACCATTTTTTAAAAAACCTTTGAGTTTAATTTAAACCCGAGTACTCCACACCTGAAAAAAAATTTTCATTATAGTAGATCATTATCAAACGATGCTGTAAAAACCCTTTTAAAAGAATCTGTTCCCACTTTTAAATTTTCCCTCATTATCACAAAAAAAACAATTTGGGGGCCAAAATTTTGTTTTTTTTCCCCTTTCCAAAAATTGATTCTCTTGTTCAGAGTGTTTTTTCTCATTGCTGGGGGCTTAGACAATGCAGCCCCCTTGAAAAAGGGGAAAAAAATTATTCATAGGAGGCAGGCTCAGGCTCAGAGCTGCGTACTTTAAAACCACATTTTTTAGAAAATTTTGGAGCGAAAATGGCGCTCTACAACCCTAGAGGATTCCTACTTAATCTGGAAAAAATCCCTACTGTTGTATAAAAAGACACTTCACCAAGCTAGAAAAAGCTTTTTTTTTCATCCTTAATAGAGGAAAACAAGAATAATCCTAGGTTTCTCTTTAGTACAGTTTCTAAACTTTTCACAGAGTCATAGCTCTGTTGAGCCATCCATTCCCCTTAGCTCTCAGCAGTCATGATTTTTTTTGGGATTCTTCCAAAAAAAATTTTTCTATTAAGAAGGAAAATCTTTAAAAATCCCAGAGATGATTTTTTTCCCCCTTAAAAAGTGAGACAACATTTGGAAATAACTGTAGAAACCTGATCTGTTTTTTGGACTGGTTTTTGATTCCTGTGGAGCTTCCTGAGTTATCAGAAATATTAGCTTTATCTAACCTTTAAACTTGTATGTTGGACCCAATCCCCAACCAAATTATTTAAAAAAGTTTTTTTTCCCCTCTGATTACCAGCCCCATTTTAGATATGATTAATCTATCCTTAGTAAATGGATATGTACCCCCAAAACTTTTAAGGTAGCTGTAATTAAACCCTTTGCTTAAGAAACCTTCGCTTGATCGAGATGACTTAATTAAAATTTCAGACCGATATCCAATCTTCCGTTCTTTTCTAAAAATTTTTTGAGAAAAAAATTTGCTAATCAAATGTTGTGAGCATTCACAGCAATGACCTTTTTTGAAGAGTTTCAGTCAGGTTTCAGAGCTCATCATAGCACTGGAAACAGCTCTGCTGAAAGTCACTAATGATATTCTTATTGCTTCAGATAATGGACTTGTGTCTGTACTGGTTTTTTGTTAGATCTCAGTGCTGCATTTTTAACGTCGATCATAATATTCTCTTAGAAAGGCTGGAATTTGCTGTGGGATCGGGGAAAAAAAGCACTAGGGTGGGTTTTAAATCTTATTTGTCTGACAGATTCCAGTTTTTTTTCATGTAAATGATAAATCATCTTTAAACTCCAGGGTTTAAATTTTGGGGGGGTACCACAGGGTTCAGTACTTGGGCCAAAATTCCCCTTTACTATAATATGCTTCCAATAGGTAAAAAATTATCAGGCAGCATAGAATAAATTTTCACTGTTACGCTGATGAAACCCCAGCTTTACTTATCCATAAATCCTGATGAGGGGCCCAAACCCTTTAGATAGACTTAAACATGTGCCTGAAGACATAAAAAATTGGATGACTTTTAAATTTTTTTTGCTTCTAAATTCAGACAAGACAGAAGTTGTCGTCTTTGGACCGGGGGGGGGGCTTAAAAAAAGAAACTGGGGTTGTCAATCACTTAACCTAAAATGGCATTAAATTTTACCTCCATAATAAAAATAAAAAAACCCTTTGGGGTTTTTTTGACCAGACATGTCATTTAAAACCCCTTTTAAACAGGTTTTCCAGGATTTCCCTTTTTTATCTCCGGAAAAACATTGCCAAAATTAGAAATTTTCCTTCCCAGGATTGATGCTGAAAAAATATCCATGGATTTTTACTTTCAAGGCTGGACTATTTTTTAATTCTTTACTATCAGGATGTCCCCAAAATGCAGTTAAAGCCTTCAGCTGATTCCAAATGCTGCAGCAAGAGTTCTGATGGAAAAAAAAAAGAGAGATCCTATTTCCCTACTTTAGCTTCCCTTCATTGGCTCCCTGTTAAATCCAGAAAAAATTTAAAATTTTTCCTCCTCCCATATAAAGCCCCTTAAAGATTTAGCTCCCTCATACCTCAGGATCCGATTGTTCCATTTTCCTAACAGGCACTTCGTTCTTTAGACTTTTCAGGTTTTTCTGGGGGTTCCCTAAAGTCTCTAAAGTAGAAGGGAGGCAGATCCTTTAGTTTTTCGGGGGGCCCCCTCCTGTGGAAACCAGCTCCCATTTTTCCCTGAGGGGGAACTCTGTCTACTTTTAAGGGTAGGGTTTAAAAAATTTTCCCTTTTTTATAAACTTATATTTTAAATGGCTTAGGTTTTTCCCGAGCTATCTCTTTTTAATTATGCTGCTATAGGCTTAGGGGTGCTGGGGACATAATACCACTTCCACCCTCTTCCTACTTTCTCACCTACTCTTCAATTTTTTTATTTTTTTTGCTTTTATTTCAGCTTTTTAAATTTGTTTTCTCTCTTTTTTTTCTTTTTCCCAAAGCTTTCACCTGGGCCGGGTCTGTGTAACCTGGGGCAAAATTTCTGGGAGGGGCTCGTCCGGCTTCTGCTGGAACGGCTTAATGCCCCCACCTCTCCGATAATCCACCCCCTGGCCCCGTCTTTTTTAATGTTTAAAAAACCCTTTTTTCTCTCCTAGACAAACTACTTTCGGACTTTTTCTTTAACTAACTCTATGTTCTCTCTTCAGCTTAACATTGGAAACGGGTTTGAGTTTATCTGTTTTTTTCTTTTTAGGTGAAAAAGACTAAAGGAGCTACATTTCCCTTAAAATTTTTCCTTTTCCTTTCCCTAGAAAGTACCCTGGATCAGTGCTTCTTTGTTCTCTTTGTGTCTCTGCTCTGTTCTCTCTAAACCCCCAGTCGGTCGCTGGCAGATGGCCGCTCACACTGAGAATGGTTTTGGTTCTGCTGGAGGTTTCTTCCTGTTAAAAGGGAGTTTTTTTTTTCTCCACTGTCCCTACATGCATGCTCAGTAAAGGGGTTTGCTGGGAAAGTCCAACGCCAGTGAGCTGTCCCCTGTCTCTACATGCTCATCCGGGGGGGAGTGAATGCTGCAAGTCACTACTGGATGCAATCTGCTGGGTTTTTCCTTAGATAGACAAACTTTTTATCCAATTTGAAAAAATAACAGAATCTGACTGCACTGTTCAGTGATTGGATTAATTGGGTTTGCATGTACCTGACTTTTGTTAAGTGCCTTGAGACGACATGTGTTGTGAATTGGCGCTATATAAATAAACTGTATTGAATTTAACCAGTCACATCATATTAGTTTATTTGCAGATGGCTTTCTCAAAACACAAATAAAAATACACATCAAGCTAATCCATCTAATGATGATGGAAGGAAGTGAATTCAAAGTACCGATTTACTGTAGCAATCATACACACTCTCACTCATTTGGCTCAAACACAAAGAAAAAAACAATAACTTGGATAATTATTGTGTGTGGCTGCTGACTCCACAAGAGAGATCTGTCATAACCATGGCATGAGCGGTTGTGCCCTCATCCACATGACCCATTCCTACTCACAAATCCAACTGTTTTAGAACCCAGATTCAAGTTTCTAAGAAACTGATTTTTGGGTTTATTAACTATAACCCATAATCATCAAAATCTATCCATTTTCTGTACTTGCTTATAGTTTACGGGCACACCCTGGACAAGTTTTAAGTCCTTCACAGAGCAACACAGAGACATCAGAAGGCAAATCAGAGTAAACAATTAATCTAACAGTCACGTTTTTTGGACTTTGGGAGGAAGCTAGAGCACCTGGAGAGAAATAATAATCAAAATGAACACAAATATAGACTTGAAACATATCACTCTGTGTCAAGTAATTATATATGAGCTTTAATTTTTGAAGTAAATACTCAAATAATGAAGTAAGTAATAGTAAAGTATAATTTTTTCCAATATTTTAAGATGCATTATGCATACATTTTACATTAGAAAAGTGTGTTTTACAATAAAAAAAATCTTTTAAAAAATCTGGAAAGGCTGACTATATTTACTTTATGTTTGATACTTTCGCAACTTTTAGATTTTCTTGGTGTAAAATATGGTGATATCTGAATTGTATTGAATTGTAGATATAGTTTAGATTTAGACATATCCAAATCAGGAAAAAGGATTAAGAAAATAGATAAAATACTACAGGTGTAAGCTGGCTTTTCTACTGTGGGACCAACAGTACTACATTTGCTCCTGATGGCATTTACAGTATCACTCTCACTGCATAACGGGCTGTTTCCATGTTTGCAGTTATATCTTCAGGGCATATCTGGAATTGAATCATAAGAACGCTGCTGTGAGGTTTGAACCAAAAGCTGTGCTGCCATTTTCTGAATGACCTGGTTAATCCATTAGTTCTCACTGGTTTCTGCCCATTTCTATACAATTCTATAGCACAGTGAGGGGAGAGAAGGCTCACGTGTGAGAGCAAAAACTCAAATTACAGAGGGAATATAAGTCTTGAGGGAAGACACAGAAAAGTAGCAAAAACCACAACAAGTCCAGAGCCAGAAGTGTTCAGATGTTTAAATTAATGTTTAAGGGACAAAGAAAAGTTGCATGTTCCCTGAGACATGGCACGAGCTGAGCAGACTGTGATGAAGGGGCTTAGTTTAACTCAAGTAACATGGGGTATCATGGGGAGATGTGAGGGATCTACCTTTATCTTGAACTCCTGAGCACAACCAGGAGTGCTCTCCAGAAGAGCCAGGACCCCTCCAGCTGCAGCAGCATACATGAGGAAGAACAGAAAGGACATCTGGCAAGGTTCCACACCAAAGACGGACCTGCTACACACTCCTATTTGTTCCTTCATTTCTGCCACAGAAGAATGGATGAACACAGACATTCAGTATCAGAGCCATTTCTGTGCTACAAGTTGCAAAAACAGCACAAAAAGAGCCACTGTTCCATGCGAGAAGGCAACCATTACCTGTAATCATCTTGTCACATTTGGACTCTCTCTTCATTGTTAAGTTGATAAATTCAGCACCGCAGAGTCATGTCTTTTAACGAAAACATCTAATCAAGACTTCTGAGGCCAGGTTTCGCTTCACATCAACAGATGGATGCCTCAGTAATAGGTACAGGCAAGAATGAAAGCAGCAAAAAGTAAAACAATGGGCCCCACAAAAGGAGGCTACAGCCGACGCAGAGGTTACAGGTTCAAGTCCCAGCCCATTGTTCTTTGCTGTATGTCTTCCTCTCTCTCTCTCCACCCCGTTTCCTATCGGTCAACTCACAAACTATTATTATTATTTAAAAAAAGATGAAGCCAACGTAGAAGAGATGTTTTACCAGCCCAACCAGAGACATTTTCACAATCAGTGAAAGCACTGTAGCTAAGTGCTACCTGGTTGTCGCCACAACACTCTTCAGTGTAGAAATTGTTACTGAGTGAGGAAGACTCAAAATTAGCTATTTTCAGTATCAGTGAGATGTTTACAAATGAAATCAGACAAAGCCCAGAGATGTTATTTAAATGGTAAACTATTCAGTGATGAAGCCATGTCTGCTGTTCTTTTTCCTGATACTAGGGATGGAGCAAGTATGCGGTAGATGATGGTGATAATTCAGCAATTTTGACTTTCAGCTCAAAAAGCAGCCATCTGCCATAGGATGTCAGTTCATATCTATATTGGTCATTTTTGCAAATTGACATGGAGCAGATTTCAGTAGGTTGACGGTATTAAAAGAAACTTGCTCTATTTTATCCTTTAAAGTTTTAACCTTGTTTGTTATGAAACATGCTGTATTTAGAAACCTTCGGAGCCTTTTAGAAATCTTAGACATGTGGTTAGGATCTAAATTCTCTAGAAAATACAAATAGAAACTGATGTTTACAGCTAGTAATGCTAACCCCACTAATTGTGCTAAAAGACACCTCCCCTTATAATATAAAACATAAATCTGTGAGTGATCAGGGCAGGGATGCTTGAAAGGAATATTTAAATGCTGTAAATTATGGCTCATAATGAGAAATCAGAATAGGGAAATATTGGAAGATCAACCTTTACAAAAAAAAAAAAAAAAACAGAAATTGTCCCCAAATCTCTGATTGCTGAATCTATACAAAACAGAAAAGTATGTGAAAAAATTGGTAAACCCCAAAACATCCGGATATGGAGACAAATAATATACACCAACTACTAGAATGTAAAAGTGTACTTTATGAATCAGTCCATTTACAAACAGAATGTCCACTCAAGTTCTTCTTGAGTCTCAAATATTTAATATTTGTCATAGATTAGCATCATAATGTTATTTATGTTATCATTATTCTAATGCATTTGTCTTCAATGTACATTTCTTCATCTTTGTTCCTCTAAAAGATCTTTGAATTACTTCTCTTTCTTTAAAAGCCGTCTCATAAAAAGTATTTACCTCCTTACAGAATTATTCTGTTTTTTGTTTTGTTTGGTCACTTAAAATTCAGGTCAAACTAATTTTAATCTCAGACAGATAAATTGAGCGAATACAAAATGCAATATAAAAAAACACTCTTTTCATTAGGGGGAAAAAGCTAATCAAAATAAGCTGACACTGTTTGTAATTGTTCCGTAAAACAAGTGAATATTTGGCAGCAACAATGGCCATCAAATTGTAATAACTGGCAATGTGTTTTTAACCTCACTGTGGAGGAATCTGGGCCAAATCTTCTTAACAGAATCATTTTGATTCAGATACACTGAACAGTGTTAAAGCATGAAGGACCTGTTTAAGGTCATGCCACAGTATCTCAATTAGAATCACGTCCAGACTTTGACAGGGTCACCCCGAAACGGTTATTTTTTTAAACATCTCTGAGGTTAAAGGCTAATTGATGGCAGGACATTCTCCATTTCTGAGAGCAGAATTCCCGCTTCCATTAATTGTGGCAAATCGTGAAATTGCAAAGCAGCCCCAGGCCATCATGCTGCCATCACCATGTTTGACTGTCCTTGTGAAGATCCTTTTCTTAAAAACAGGTGCACATCTTCCAAAAACGTTCACTTTTATGTCACGGTTACACTTTCGATATCTGTATGCACCATTACAGATATCAAAATTCAAACATCATTAAAAATATATTCTTTGTCACTCACTTCAGAAAGAGAAACTAATACGGATTCATTACACAGAGTAAAATATTGTAAGCCTTTATTTCTTGTAATTTTGATAATTATGGCCTCGATAAAATGAAAAAACAAATCGCTCTCTTAATTTGGACAGTACTCCATAGATTTTCAATGGGGTTCATGTCAGGCCAGTTTGCTGACCAACCAAGCACAGTAAGACCATGGTCACTGAACCTGGGGCTCAGGGAACCTTTGTAGGTGTTTTAACCTAATTAGCTGATTAGTGTGTGACATCACGTGTTCCCAATATTTAACTATTTCAAAATATTGGAATTTTCTGAGACATTGAATTTGGGGTTTTCATTTTAAATTAAGCCATTAATAAAATGACAAGAAATAAAGGCTAGAAATATTTTACTCTATGTGTAACAGCTCTATGTAATATAAGAGTTTCACTTTCTGAAGCAAGTGACGAAAAATACTGAACTTTTTCATGATATTCTAATTCTTTTAGATCTATCTCTATGGTGCATATAAATATGTAAATTCCTATCCAGATTGTATTCTAATTATTATTCCTTGGTACCCAGTAGGGATCTCTGTCAAGACCAACGTCATTTTATTTTTGAAGAAACTCGTATGTTAAATTCCAGATCCTTAATAAGGTTGTGAGCCATGCTAAATGTTCAGTTGGGGACGTACAAGATGAATTATGCAAAAAGTCAGTCAGTCATTGTCTACCACTTATTCCATAGTGAGTCACGGGGAAGCTGGTGCCTATCTCCAGCAGCCTATGGGCGGGAGGCAGGGTACACCCTGGACAGGTCGCCAGTCCATCCCAGGGCAACACAGACACACACACAGGACAAACAACCATGCACACACTCATTCACACCTAAGGGCAATGTAGACATATTAAACTAACAGTCATGTTTTTGGACTGAGGGAGGAAGCCGGAGTACCTGGAAAGAACCCACACATGCAAGGGGAGAACATGCAGGGCCTGGGAGTCGAACACAGGACCTTCTTGCAGCAAGGTAACAGTGCTACCAACAGTGCCACTGTGGAGCCCTATCAAGGTAACAGGCAAAAATCAGTAAAGTGGGAAAAGAAAATCAGTTTTATTTGCTGGCCTCTGGATAGGAATCGCAAGCAGAACTATAACTGCTGAATAATGGGGAAAAAAATAACATGAGGAATCCAAAGTCCAGAGCAAAGGACACTGCTTTATCAGCAACAGATTGCAGGCTGCAAGTTGGGTTATAAAGCCTTGGGGCGATACGTTGGATTAGTACGACACAGACATAGATGTACAGATGGCGCATGGTGTGATGGCTGTTTCCTTAAACGGGCCACAGAGACCCAAGCAGCACATGATTCAACTGTCATCTTGGACCAGAAAACAGAGCCATCTTAACACCAGCAACAATCCTTATGTTAAAAGTTATTTTTAGTATAACTGAGTCAGAGCAAACCTGGTGCCAGAGAAAAATACACAAGAATTAGCATGGGAGAACTCCAGGCCCAAAGATGTGTTTGGATTCACATTCAGGTTGACTGGGTTCTAGTTTGAAAGTCACAAAGTCGGTGTTATAAATCAGGCTGGTTATTAATGAACAAAAATATGCTGAAAACATTTTCATGAAACATAGCCACTGAAAAACAGAGGTAAGCCATCAAGGTGAGTGAATCTTCATCATTGCAGACAGCATAGTGTTTTGCTAAATTAAGTATGGTACTATTAAGTATTTGCTACAATAGGAGTCGCAGTTGCGTTTATTTTGTAGCTGTGACCCAAATCTGCGACATACATGCACAAAACCCATGCAGCCATAATGCAAAGAAATGTTTTTGACATGTCTAAAACATCAATGGCAACCTGCATGCATCTCCACGTCTACATGCATCTCCACTGCTGAAACATGTTCAGCCAATATAATGAGGTGTGTATAATGATATGACTACTGATAACACTATAATATAATGAGCTGCCATGCAATGGCTTTCCCCAATATGAAATTTAATTTTTCGAGCAATTCCAGTTTTTTTCTTCAAACTTAGAACATAGTATGCCATCTTCTCACCAGGGATAAAACCATTATAGATTTCAGGTGATGAGATGGTAAAGTTACCTGTGGTTTACCGTCACTGTAAAATTAAACTGCAATGAATTTGGATTGTTTAACACAAGCAAGCAGAGGGCAATAGGAGTGTCATGGAGATATTTTAGCCTCAAGAGAGGACCAAGTCTGCAGTGTGATTGTGTGTGGAGAAGGATGCATAAGGACAATCATTGAGAGGACAGAAACATGGATCGAATTAGGTATATGTGTCTGCTAACAATGTAACAGTTATTGCAATGAAAGTTAGGTTTTACCCAGATGTGACAGTTGAAATGACTCGCTTTACTGCCTGTCTAACTTGGGCACCATCCTCAGTGGGCTGCTAGAATAATATAGTGATTGACATGTTCCTACATTTAATATACAGCAGGTGTTGAACTCCCTGAAATAGTGTGGAAATGTGTACAAACATGAGTAATGATGGCCTGACGAAGGTTTAAGGTGCACATGTTCTTACTGCACATTCCTCAAACATTTTGGTTTTCATTGATTGTGATTCTCAAAGTCTGTGCACCAATCCAGATCCAGACCCAAACCCAAACCCAGACCGAGACAAAAAGGCATGTCAATATGGACCCAGTGCAATTTGCTTTTTAAGATGCTACGGCTTCTGTAATGGGAAAGACTCAGATGGAATGGTCTAATTGGAGACATATGAAAATTGATATACTGACGATTTTGCAAGTTTTCCCACTGACAAAGAATGGAGAGGTCTAATTTTCCTTACAGATACACTTCAACTATAATAGACAGAGTCTAAAAAAAATTCAGAAAATACGATTGAATGATATATGAATATTTAATAATCTATTTATTGTATAAAATACTCATTGATTTAATAGAAAAACAGAACTTATTACTTGGTACAAAAACCTTTGTCAGAGGTCAAACGTTTCCTGCAGTTTTTGACCAGGTTTGCACACACTGCAGCAGGGATTTTCATGACTTAATCCTTGGTAAGTGAGACAGCACTGGAACTAACTGTAGAAACCAGTCTGTGTTTGGACTGTTCTAATCCTGTTCAGCTTTCTGAGTCATTTAAACCTTCATCTTATATGTTAGACCCAATCCCAGCCAAATTATTTAAGTAAGTGTTCCCTTTGATTACCACCCCCATTTTAGATATTAATAATATCCTTTCCTTAGTAAACTTATTTACCACATACATTACAGAACTATAGCCTTCCTTTCTGATCTAATTTTCTTGACAAAATAGTTGCTAATCAAGTGTGTGAGCATTTCCACAGCAATGATCTGATTGAAGAGTTTCAGTCAGGTTTCAGAACTCATTATAGCACTAAAACATCACTGGTGAGAGTGACTAATGATATTCTCCTGGCCTCAGAAAATATACTTGTCTGTACTTGTTCTGTTAGATCTCAGTGCTGCATTTGATCCAGTCGATCACATTATTTTCTTAGAAATGCTGGAACACACTGTAGGGATCAGGGGAACAGCACTAGGCTGGCTTAAATCTTATTTGTCTGACAGATTCCAGTTTGGTCATATATATATATATATATATTATATATATATATATATATATATGCTTCCAACAGGTAAAATTATCAGACAGCATGGGATACATTTCCGCTTTTATGCTGATGATACCCAGCTGTATTTATCCATAAATCCTGATGAATCAATCAGTTACATAGGCTACATGTATGTCTTAAACATAAAACATAACCATAAAAACCTGGATGACTTAAAAGTTCTTCTTTTAAATTCACGCAGGACTCCATCTTCGGTCGGAGTCGTGAAAGTTGAGAAACCATACTTCACGTTATCCCCATCCAGGTGTGTCAAATTTCTCGAAGGCCATCTTCACCACCAATAATCAAAGGAAACTTATAGGGAGAAGGTTAAAGATGGTTAAACTGAAACTGACCTTGAGTCCAAGCATTTTTGTCAATGTAGGAATGTAGAGTCATGCTGTCCAGCTCCACCGCGTTGGGAGTTCTAAGCAGATCCTGAACACACACCGTTCTGCACAGCCTGTTAATCTGAACACAGGGTATAGTAAGCTCATGGAGATACTGTGGTGCCATCAGAGTTTACACCAGGATGCTCCAAACAATTGTGACTGTAAAAGTGTCACTGAAATTTCAACGATATCCTTATCTCAGTAAGGACTGAATTTTTCCTCCGAGAGTTGGGATTTATTCAGTGGAAAACACCACCCACACGAGTCTGGTGTCTCACCTTCCACAGTAGCTGGGAGAAGTCCAGGAGCACCAGAGGAGACAAAGCTGGGATGCTCGTCCGGTACATCCGCACTTTGCAGGTGGGCCCACCCACATGAAGCACCTTTTTCCCGACATTGAACTGCGGATACACCTCTAAGCCCAAATCTTTTATGAGCTCCATAATGTGTGTTTGGGTGCTGTGTAGGAAAAAAAGTGAGTTTTAAAAACTTTCTGAATCTATATAAAAAAACTACCTCAGATACCACTGGGGCAAATCCTTGAACAAACATAATAAAGCTGGTAAAAAAAAAAATAGAAATTGCCATAATAGTGCACATAAGCAAAGAACTTCTCAAATTCTCCACATCTTTTTAAAATAAAAGTCATGACTCAATACCAGTAGAAAATATAACTTTTTGGCTTTGAATACAGTGGCATGTGGAGGAAAATCTCAGAAAAATTT